>JASDQU010687208.1:21054-39436 GCA_032191745.1 Picea mariana
TCTTATATGTCTTGAAGAATTACATTCATTGGAAGCACCAACTTCCTTTGTTTTCCAGTTGCAACTGGAAGGAGGCTCCAACCCCCTAGTTTCTTAGGCTACAACCTGAGGGAAGCTCCAACTCCCCAATTTTTTGGATACAACCAGAAGGAGGCTAAAACCCCCTATGTTCTCTTTCTACAACCGGAAGGTGGCTACAACCACCTGTCCTTGCCCCATCCAGCCACCCTAAAGTAGAAGTAGAATGATGGAATCATTGTCACACTATCACTATGAGATATACCTTAGTACAATTGTATCAACCTGTACCACTAACTTGTATCCAACCTCTACAACTGCCATGTAATCAATATGTACCTAAACTAAACACGTATTAACAAAATAAAATAGATACGTGACCTGTAGTTCTACAACCTACATATGTACGTGCCCTATCTTTGCAACAGCCTGTGTATGTACGCATTTTGTATGTTATGCAGCCTGGATATGCCTTCTGAAACTAGGGATACACAACTTGTCGTTCTAAAACATGCATATGTATGTGCCCTGTCTATACAACATCCTGTGTATGTACACATCCTTTCTGTTATGTAGCCTCCATATACATTCTGAAAACTAGGGTTTTCTTTTTCTGAAAACTTCTAACCCTCTGCAACTTCTTTCACATAGATCTGCAACTTGTCACTATATCCAGACTGTAACTGTACCCTGTTCATGCATCCTCATACATAAACTTTACCCAAAGAATATATATATATATATCTAGTCATGTGCCATATAGGTGTGTGTAATCATGAACAATTATAATAACCCTCACATGATCTATTCATCAAACCCTTACTGATATTCAACCTCTCAATACATCAACCACTTCACAAATACAAGCTCTCAACCATGTACCACAAAAACCCTTAGCCATATGCCAAGAAATACAAGATTTTCCTCAACAAGAAGTATCATTGATAAATATACCAACACTGTATTTCTATAGATCTAACTTATATAGAAGATCCCATGCATCCACTAGTCTCTCTAGGGAGAATTCTCAAATCTCCATAACCATTTCTCATGCATACATCAAAATCCAACTATTCTTAGAAATAAGACATAACTTTTGAACCAATGGATATATCTGATGTATCTGAGCACTGTAGACCTTCTTGGGAGCTTGATCTCAGAATCTAGAACCTCTGCATCTTCATCTTCTCAAGTTTCCATGGCTTTACCAACATGTACGCACCCTAATACACTGCTAACCCGCGTATGTACGCACCCTAATACACTGTCGGCCCATGTACGCCTCAAAAAATAGGGTTTTTTAGTATTCGTTGTAATTCTGAAACTTTCACTGTAAACCCTTTGTACTAACTCATACTTCCGCAGCTTCAAATGTATCAATGAGTACTAGAAATAAGCCTTACACAACAAAAGATATTCAATGTGTTCAAGTGTAATTAAATGAGAGAGCCTTGCTTCTTATTTATACTTTCATGTAGCATTCCACTTTCCTTATTTTAGAGAGTTCTCCATTAACTTTATAATTTAAATAATTTCTTTTGCAAACACTTTGAGTTTAGGAGCTTCTAGATGACTCATGAGGGTTCTCCAACCTCACATGGCCATAACTCTATGACTGTGAGGAGTTATGTGACGTTCCACATACCACCGGAATTGGCATTGCATGTACTATCCATCTGGAATAGTCTTACCTACAAATATCTCAAAAATCATACCATTATCCATCAAACAAACTTGGGTCCATTACCTAAATGATTGTGCTACAAGAATTCGCTACTGGACATTCATCAAGGATTGACATCAATGAAAACCAACCCAATTAAATAGAAAACCATAGCTTGATATAAAGAATATACTATGTATAGACATAGGCAATGAAAGTAGGATATCAAGGAGAAAACACCCAACCCAAGGTGCAAGGAAAATAAAAATGAAAAGATGATGAGAAAGGCACCGCCCAAAAATTCAACCAAAGACAGGTTTCTTGTCATTCCACAGACACTTAGCAGTCACCATAGAGACCGAAGAAGGCTCAACAATCATCAAAACCTACCCATCAACCATGAAACCCAACAATCAAGCAACAAAGGTTTATGTACACAACTTTTCAAGGGAAAAGTGTGTATGTACGCAACTTGTAGAAAGGCAACACACGTATGTAAGCGACTATAAAGCAAAACCCGCGTATATGTGTCAAAACATAGCTAGGCTAAGGAGAAGGTTGAAATACTCAGACCTAGAGTGAACAAAGGTTGTAAAGTAATAATACAAGAAGAAATTCAATGTGAACGAGAGAAATCGAAGGAAAAAAACACTCGAAACCCCGAAAAATAAGATTCAATCCCCAGTATGGTCACCAATTCTATTACGAAGAAAATCTCTCTATGGCTAGGGGAAAAGCACAACAAATGGAAAACACTACAGAAATCAACTCTAGTCTCAAGTATGTTATATAAACAAATATTCTAACAAGACAAGATAAGATGGCTACCTCGTCTAGACATTCGATGAATTCCACCGTTGAGCAATTTTCTCAAAGTAATATACTTGCAACTAGTCCTCAACAACCAAGCAACGCAATCATATGGTGATAATATATGATGTTAGCACATTCAATAGCATAATCCATCAACATTCATAAAAAATATTCCCATGGAATAATAATTTAAACATTTGCAAGATATTAATTGGTTGAGAAAAGAGTATTTCAATGAATATATAATCAGTAGAAGTGAATGAGTTGCAAAATTCTATGTCAGAACGATTCGTAACTAAGAAACTAAGTGCCTTCCAGTTGGGCCTCCACCACTTTAGTCCTCCACCAAAGGAAAGCTCATGTAAGAGAGACAATGAAGTTCTCAATCAATAGAAGAATATCTTGGGGGCTGAACAATGTGTTTAGACTTAAAGGACAAAGGGATGCAGACTCAATGTGAAGTGAATAATTTCTCCAGAGTAACTTTGCTCTCAAAGTTGAATTATTTCTACCATTTTCCATAGCTCAGACTTTCCCCATTTATAGCCTTCAAATGGAACTGAAGGGTCGAGTCAGAATGTTCCAGTATATGGAAGGCCAAGGATAATTGATCTCGTGACGTGACATGGAAACCTGACACCATTTTTCAATTTTGGGCACATTTCCAGATGTATGTGGGATATAGTGGTGCAACCTGCATATACACATGTTATATAGTAGGAAAGGTGTGTATATGTGGAAAAATTATATTTTTATCTCAGGGATTTTGCAAAAAGGGACTTCAAGTTTGCATAGGGAAATGGAAAATGGCCCTCTGTGCAAGATTGCATGGGGTGAGGAAAATATTTCTATAACCCCCCCCCCCCCCTTTGGAATCCTTCCAAACCACTACCCAATACCGCTCACCTCACTCCTCCACTGTACCCCACTACCATCTATTGCACGTCACATCCTAATTACCCATTAGCTAATCAATGCCCTCCCTGTGACCATTAATTTCCCTGTCATCACCCTGTGCCATAACAGACACCTCCATTACGTTGTAAAAAACATTTATTCACCTTTTAACACTATTCATAGATGCATACATTGTGGACACTGTGCCAAAGACAACTTTCAAGCCAACTGCCAAAATGGTTCACTATCAACAGGTGAAAATTAACACGGGTAATTACAGTCTGACATTAATCCCCGTTAAAACTCTGTTAGTCATAGCCCCCAAATCCAAATCTGTTGAAATGTATGAAAATCCATTTCTTCCCCCTCCTGTCGACCTGGACCACATCCCCATGGATGATAAGGATTACAATATTAAAAAGTTGAAGGATTACAAGGTTCAAGGATTTCAACAACAAAACAAAGCCAAGGATCAATGAAGAATTTCAAAGAATCCTTCACCTCTTTGATCTAGCCAAANTTCTTCCGATCTGGATGGAAGAACTGTAGGATCAATGAAGAATTTCAAAGAATCCTTCACCTCTTTGATCTAGCCAAAATAGGATATTGGTACTTATATCAAAGACACACTGAAATAAGAGTGTATGGGTGTGAGTTTCCACCATACAGATTTCCAAAATATCTCTCTGTAAGTATTTTTTCACTGGTATACATCAGGAAGATGGTGAAATCTGATGATATACATTTTGTTTCAGCCAAGAAGAAACAACAACTCAAAAGCAAGACCCAAATTGGCCCTTTCATATGCAACAACAGAGCAGCAGGAGAAGAGGAAGACAACCTCTTGAAATAGATGAGTTTCACTCAGATTTTCACATGGAATTATGACCCATTTGGTGTCATCTTAGAGCTCAGAGTCAAACAAAGGAGAACTCCCTATGCTCACATATAGAAGAAAGAGGTGGAAAAGTATATGAATCAGACAAAATAGCAAGAGAACACATTGCTAGAAACAAAAGAAAAACCTCCCCCTGTCACTATTTCACATACCAACACACCTCAAATACAAATAGAAAAGAGACCAAGGAAAGGATTTCCCTCTTTAGTCACAGAGGTATCAGCTGGAGACTTCCAAGTCTATAGAAAAAGGGCCAAAACCAGTCACACACCAGACCTTCTCAAAGAAGGAGAAATGCAGTCCACCATAGTCATTGAGGGACCACATTCCTCAACCTTTACAGAAAGTTAGTTCATAGTGTCCACATATTCATCTAAAAAACAAACAGACACTACTCTGTTAGTTGAATCATCTCATGAGAAAACATAGTCAAATATCTTTGACAAGTACAAACAAATCAAATAGAGGAATGAACTCCTAAACAACAACACATATGCTCAGTTATGGAAGCATACCTCCACTTCTCAACACAGACTGTTGTCATCATTTGACACAGAGAAAGGAAGAATGCAAATGGCATTCCTGCAAGAACGCATTCCTTATCCCAAGACAACTGCTGACTACAAGAAGACTTCCTTCGAGTTTTATGTGAAGGATTTCCATCCAGTGGATGAAATGGACATGCACATGAAAATAGGGGATACAATATTCTACACCTTGAAGAACACCTCATTGAATTCTTCAAAATGCCAAGTGTCTTTGAATAACATCCAGTCCCAATTGAAGCTGGAGAAAATCTCTTCTTTGGCCAAGGACAATAAGATCAAATCACTAGAATAATTGGTGTTGAAGATTGGGTATGACCCAAAAAATGTCAAGGCAGCTGAGGAATTATTGAAGAAGAAGAATGTTTATATAACATATTTGAGAAAGCAAGTAAATCTTCCATCTACTGAAGATTCACGAGCAAAAGAAGTGGTTGAAACTGAAGGCCACAAAGAAGAAATGTTGAAACTTATCATGGAACATAATGCACAAATAAGAGAGATGGAAGAAGAAATTTATAAAATGATAAAAGAGAAAGAACAGAGTGTGCAAATGGCCATTATCCCACTAGAGGCAATCCCTCTGATAGAAGTTAGAACAACAAAATAAACTACATTAGTAGAGATTCCATCAACAATTTCAGTACAAGTTTTAGATGCATCTGAGAAACTTGTGAAGTCTATGGAAGACATGTCCCTTGGAGGGGAGGATATCAAAAAACTACAAGAGGAAGTAAAAAAAATCCAAGAGTTGAAGTCTATGTTCTAGGCCAGTCGCCATGCAGAGATGCATAAATATCAAAGGCTTAGTCAACAACTAGAACAGTTACAGAAAGAGATTGTCATGGCATAGACCTTAGCCCAAGCTAAGGAAAACATCTCGGTGGATATCAACAAGTATATGGCAGAAATATGGCCATCCATACAGATCATCTTTGAACAACATGAATTGGTACAGAAGGCCAGAGAAGCAATTGGGAAAATCAAAGAAGAGTTGGAAGAAATACCTATAGAGGACACTGAAATCATCAGATTCCTAAACTCCAAAAGCAAGCAAGAGTTAGAAGAAATGAAAATTGAAGACAGGACAAAGACCATCCTTGAGATAAAAAAGGTCCTAACGAAGAAAGGATTGATGTTGCAGCTAGAAGAGAAGGCTCGGGTGATGGACATTGAAGTGCAAAGATTTTTTAGTAAGATTGAAGTACTACATAAGAAAGGTCTTCCTGGACTATTAGTACTCAATGCAAGATAATCACTCTGTCAGATTACAAACATAAAATCAGCGCAGTGGCAAAGGACAACTCCATGTTTGCAGGGATACAAGGAAGCATTACTGGTAAATATTTTCTAGAGACACTACAGTTGGACTTGATTATTCATCATGAGATAAAACATATCTTCATCATCAAGCCCACTTTTGCTAAGTATACTGAAATGGATGAGATATAGAGAAAGTTACTCAAGGATTCCATACTAGGTAAAAAGAGATGGGAAGATCTATGTTCTTTACTTGAGTAAATATAGTTTGAGGTTCAAGTCATCATGGAGCAGCCAAGAAAAGACAAATATACGAATAACCAACCACTTTCCATAGAATCAACACCAATGGTCCAAACAAATCAACAAAATTCCTATATTTTTCAAATTTGAGATCTAATTAGTTAGATATTTCCTCCATAATATCCTAGTCATTTTTGACAGGATCAGATGTAAATAATTGTATAAATACTTCTTCCTTCGAAGTATTGAGGGTTTATTTTTGCACTCAAGAGCTATCGTGTAATTTTTTCAAAGGATTGACGAGTAATAAAACAGGCTTATTCACATGATTCTTGTGTCAGATTGTTGGTGATGTCTCTCCCTCTTTGTTGAATTTTTTCTTATTCTCTGTGATCATTTATGTATTTCAAATTCTAATCATTAAAAGGAAGTCAATAGAACATAATCTATCTTGTATACTCCGTCTCTGGTATTTTAATGACCTCTATGTTTTCATCTAAAATTGAGTAAAGGAATTATTAATTGCTCCTCTACTTAGTGGACTTCCCCTCTTGTTCTTTCTTATTCATCTCATTTAATATCAATAGATCCAACAATTTTACTACCCTTCCCAGTGAAGAAAAACTCATAAAAATCTAAATATGATCCTCATCTTTAATATAGACCGCGTAGCCCAATGGAAAATTAAGCATTCTTTCAGCCAAATATTACAAACAAACAAACAAATTCAGACTATCACAACTATCCTAACATCTAAAAACTTAAAAAAAAATCTAAATCTTGCTGAGAGAACCCTCTCTGAAGCTGGTAGGGCTAGATCCCATCTTCAAAAGTGGTTTTGATAGTTACCTCTGTCAATTTCTTCTACCCTTCGACAACCTCTGGAAATTACAGAGTGATAACATAGTGGCAACCATACTGGGGATTGAACACATTTTCCAACTTTATGAATTGTCTTCCCTAGATAAGAAAAATTCATTTCTAAACAATCAAAGATCTAAATTTCAAGAGATAAATGTTCATAGGTTGTTAAAATTTGTAAATAATTAATTAGGTTTCTAAAAGTTTAATTTCTCGCCCCAAAAAGAATTCATACCAGATCTCACCCTGATCCAGAACCTGTAAAAGTAGTAGATAATCCAGAAAAATTAATTAGAAAAAGAAGTATAGCAGAAAGTCAATGGATTAGTAGTCCTCTTCCTAGGGCCACCTCTCTTCCAAAGACGTTTATCACAATCCAATACATCCAGTTTGATCTACCTTTTGAACATATCCTTTTCAGAACCAAATCTAATAGCTTTGTGGATGAAATAGTTTTAGATCAAGCTATCCTCCAACCTAGAACCCCTGAAACACTTTCTCCTAGGGTAGATCTTGACCAGTAAATCCTTCAAGACTTTGAGAAATTACAAGATCTAGCATCAGACTTCGATCAAGATTTGCACAAAGTCTACATTCAATAATCTGTTGAAATTTCTTCCCTTTCTATCTCTGCATCTTCTATTAATCCTCAAGTAACTCATCCTATATCTTCCACTCCTGCATCTTCCGCATCTTCCACCACTTCTCCAACAATTATACAGGTTACCATCCAGCCTACTACATAAGTTCCTACTATCCAACCTCCTCCACCAACCATGGAAACAATATATGATCCCCTTGTTTTGGATGCTCCCTTACATAATATGCCCCAACATCATCAGACTAGGATTCCCCATTTTGATGGCGTGGGAAGCATGAATGCACAAAAACATGTTGACAAAATGAATGACTTCTTCGACCTACAAGAAGTAGATGAGGCAAATTTCCAAATGAGACTCTTTTCCCAAAGTTTAACTGGTGATGTTAAGAAATGGTTCAAAGCCTTACTAGTTACTATCCTTAATGATATTGATTCCTTTCACCAGTCTTTTCTCAGTAGATGGGAAGTACAGAAAAATCCACTTTAAATATTATTTGAATATGAAGCTATCAAAAGAAACCCAGGGGAAAGTGTACAGGATTATTGCACTGTCTTCAAAAATATTTATAATGCAATTTCAACTAACATTAAACCTCCTCAAGGATTAGATTTCATTAATTTCCTTGATGGTTTTGACGCTGACACGTCCTACCAATTGAGAGAAAGAAACCTTGCAACTTTGGAAGAAATGGAAAAATGTAATGTGAGTGTAGAGGAGAATCTATTGGCTAAGAGAGCTAGACAAATAACATAAAGGAGAGTAACTATCAAGGAAGAACCATCCAATTCCAATATTGATGCTAAAATAGATTCCTTAGTCAGAATTATGGAAAGAATGATGGAAATATTAGAAATCACTGATAGAAACCCACCTAGAGAAAATCAACCTGGTCCTCAAATCATAAATCCTAATTTTAGGAGAAATCCTCCCCAAATTAGACAAAGAGATCAAAGAGAAAAAAGAGAAAAAAGAGGTCGTGATCAATAGATTAGGTCACCTTTCCAAGAAAACAGTTTTTATGAGGGGTAAGAAATAGTTGAGGGACTTTATGATGTTCACATAAATATTATGGGAATAAATGATAATGATTCTATTTTTCTTACCCAAGAAGAACAAGATATTTTCCTCCTTTCACAGACAAAAGTTGATGAGGAATAATCAGAACAACAAGATTTTAAAAATGCAATAATGGAAGTTCATAGGTAGTACAAATTGAGAAGTAAGAATTCCAATGATAATCAAACCAAGAGAGCTTCTGACTTTAAGAAGACCTCAGATACACCTGCCAAGAAATTTTCTGAAAAGAAAAAATCAGAGATCCCAACAAAAATAACATCTGAATCTATACCAAAGACAACTCAAACTGATGTTCCCTCCACCAATCAACCCAAAGATACTTGATGCAGGAGCATCTCTCACAGCAAGCGAGCCAACGCGGAATGCAAGTGAACAACTGGACAAAACCAGCACAAGTTTTGAAATTGTCTCGAAGATAATGCACCAACCTTAAATGTGATATTAAGGAGAGGCGTACTTTTATATTGTAATCAGACCTTGAGCGTCCCGCTCTCGTCTGAAGTAGATAAAGGCATTTATGTTTATATGAAATAGGTAGATAGAATTTCATATTAGATTTGACAGTTTTAGAAAGAAAGAGGGATACGGGATATAGCCACCCTCATTGTGCATTTGTATTATTATTGAAGCAGGAAGAGCATAGAAGAGAAGCAAAGAGCTATGGAAGACCACCCATGTACAGAGTTTGAATTAATAGAAGAGGTTGATTCAAATCCATGTTTTTGTGTTTGTTCTCTGTGTATGTATATTGAATGCTATGCTCATGAGTATTTACTTCCTATTATGCATTTTCTTTACATGCTATGTATGAATGATTTCTTTCTGAGTGTTTGAAATATGAGAAAGCAAGTAGAAGAAATGAGATTCAATTGTTTCTCTATCTGAGCAAGGATTCCTGCAAGGAGTGCAGTTGAAGTCGTCTGCAAGGCGTGCATTGATAGAAGGCTCAGATAGTTTAACTCTTGTTCTCATTCACCCAAAAGTGAAATTGGGTTATAGGAGCCATGCAAGGAGTGCGCAGGCTAAGGAAAGTATCAATTGTGAATTTGAGCGAAGAATTGAAGGACTGCTGCTGCAGGAGTGTGCAGAGTCGAATATATTCAACACTCGGAAGTGTCTGAGAGTTGTCGCAAGGAGTGTGCACAAAAATCTTCTCTAAGACTCAGAGTCAAGAGAAATCTTAGGAGGGATAAATCCTTTGAAGCTATTGAAGGTAGCACTAGGAGTTGGAGCATATCGAGTGACTCAAGGCATCGGAGTTTTGTGTCACAGGTGATTAAGTCCGAGAAGGAGTCTTTGGTTCAATTCGTGAATGTATCAAGGAGGAGAAGATAGACGGACAAGATCTTGTGGACAAGAGTAGTGAAATCCCTCCAGCCATCAGATCCGCCAGAGCAGCGAGGAGGATACGGTTACGTCCAGAGTTTAAGCTCAAGGGATTTTGGACCATCGGATCAGCCCATAGTTACCCGTCAACCGTATGATTTGACAGGAGTTGCATAGGGTTTAAATATTCGTGAGCATAGTGGAAACCCCGAGAAGCATCGGAGTATTGAGGCGTCAAGTGGTATCAGAGCTTAGAAAAGATTCTTTGCTTTCTGTAGCAGGGAAAAGGAGAATTCACCATGCCACCGAGAAGAAGAGATAGACAATCACCCGATCCAGAGGAGGAAAGGGAGATGCCCAGAGGAAGGGGTAGATAAGTGCAGAATCCAGAAGTAGAAAGAGATCTGCATAACTTACGCGCTAGAGTTGTGGACATGGAGATAAGACAAAGGCGCTCAACTGATGTAGGAGATATCAGTGATTCCAAAAATGAAGATGATGCTAGACATGGAGAAGAAGAAATTCCAATAGAAGATGCAACAAATGAGTGCTTACTTAAAGCTGTTGCAAGAATGGGTGCAAAGGTGAAGATGGACATTCCAGTTTATGAGGGAAATCTGGATGTAGAAGAGCTTCTTGACTGGATTAGAGCTCTAGAAACCTATTTTGACTATGAAGATATCGAAGAGGACAAGAAAGTCAGGCATGTCGTCACGAGATTAAAAGGACATGCAACCTTGTGGTGGGATGAACTACAAGCTGATAGGCGTTGCCAAGGCAAGCAAAAAATTAAGAGCTGAGACAGGATGATTGCAAAGATGAAGGCAAAATTCATTCCTAGGGACTATCAAATTTCTCTGTTCAGGAGAATGCATAACCTAAGACAGAAGATGATGTCAGTAAAGGAATATACTGAAGAGTTTTACAGGTTGAATATCAGGGCAGGTCATCACGAAAGCAATGACGAAAAAGTGGCTAGGTATATGAATGACCTGAGATATGAGATTCAGGATGAAATGAGTATGGTGACCATATGAATGGTGGAAGATGCTTATCAGATGGCTCTGAAAGCTGAAGAGAAGCTGAGCCAAAAGTAGATTCATAGGGGCAGAGGTAGAAGTCAGCCCAAGGGAAAATTAGTTGCCCAGGAAAGAAGCTAGAAGCCCAGGGACGACTGGAAGAAACCTCAGACTCAGACAGAGAGAGGTGGAAGTTCACAGTGAGGGAAATACGCAGAGCAAAGAGAACAACATAGTGAGCAGAGAGGGGGGTATGCTGATAATAATACTTTTCCTTGTACTAGAGGTCGGGGAAGAGGAAGAGGTGGAGTAATCACATGCTTCACCTGTGGAAAGAATGGGCACAAGTCTTATGAGTGTCCAGAGAAAAAGAAAGAAATTGGAGAAACTCACATCGCCGAGGCACAGAGGCGATATGTTGAGGCAGAAGACGCTGAAGGAAGAAGATCCTTGGTGATGCAAAAAGTCCTTTTGACACCAGAGAAAGAGGTGGAAAGTTTAGTCCAAAGGAGTATACTTTTCAGGACTTCTTGCAAGACCAAGGGTTGGGCATGCAAGGTCATTGTGGACAGCAGTAGCACGGACAATCTCGTTTCAACCGAGATGGTAGAAAAGTTGGAGCTGGAGACGACTAATCATCCAAGTCCATATAAAGTTTTGTGGCTACAAAAAGGACATCAGGTAAATGTCACCAAACAGTGCTTAGTTGAATTTAAGATAGGGGGATATAATGATAAGATATTATGTGATGTCATTCCTATGGATGTTTGTCATCTATTGTTGGGTAGACCATGGCAATATGATAGAAATGTGATTCATGATGGGAGGATGAACACATACACCCTGGAGAAGAATGGGAGGACACACATGTTGCTTCCGATTAAGGATAAGGACGTGAAGCCGGAAGTAAGCAACACAGTACTTCTCATGAGTGGGAAGGAACTCCTTACCGAGGTTAAGAAGAAGGAGGATCCACAATTCATTGTGGTCAGAAAACCGAAGATTGTTCTGACTAGCACAATAGTGGATGATTTGCCAGAAGAAGTTCAGGAACTACTGGAAGAGTTCGTTGATATAGTAGTGGACGAACTACCTCGTTCATTGCCACCGATGAGAAATGTGAGTCATCATATCGATCTCATAACCGAAGCCAGTTTACCAAACAAAGGCGCGTACAGATTGACGTCGCAGGAGAATGAAGAGGTCAAAAGACAAGTCTAGGATTTGTTGGACAAAGGTTTGGTCAGGGAAAGCTTGAGTCCATGTGTTGTTCCGACAGTACTCAGTCCAAAGAAAGACGGAGGCTAGAGGATGTGCATTGATTCAAGGGAAATTAATAAGATAACTATCAGGTACAGATTCCCATTGCCAAGAATGGATGATTTGATGGATTGCTTAAGTGGAGAAAAATTCTTTTCAAAGATTGATTTGAAGAGTGGATATCACCAGATTCGCATGAGAGAAGGTGATGAATGGAAAACAACATTCAAGACAAACAAGGGTTTGTATGAATGGATTTTTATGTCGTTTGGCTTAACAAATGCACCAAGTACCTTTATGAGGTTGATGAATGAAGTCCTAAAAGATTTCATCGGAAAATTTGTTACCGTATATCTGGATGATATATTGATTTTCAGTAAAATGGAAGCTGAACATCTGAAGCATTTATCCATTGTGATGAAGAGATTACAGCAAGAGAAGTTGCTGATAAACATAAAGAAGTCCTCATTCATGAAGACATAGCTCATTTATTTGGGGTTTGTTATTTCGGAAAATGAGTTGAGGATGGATCCAGATAAGGTGGAGGTAATAAAAAATTGGCCATCATCGAGGAACATATTTGAGGTGAGAAGTTTTCATGGGTTGGTTGCTTCTACCGAAAATTCATTAGGAATTTCAGTGGAATCAGCGCAGAGATGATGGATACAGTGAAGAAAAGACACAAATATTTTCACTAGACAGAAGAGGCTGAGAAGAGTTTTAATCTATTGAAGAGGAAAATTATGGAACAACCAATTTTGGTGTTACCGGATTTCCAAAAGACATTTAAAGTGAAATGTGATGCAAGCAGTTTTGCGATAGGAGTGGTCTTGAGTCAAGATGACAGGCCAATTGCATATTTCAGTGAGAAGTTGAATGAAGCAAAGGTGAAGTATTCCACATATGATAAGGAGTTTTATGCCATCATACATGCATAGAAAAAGTGGAGGCATTATTTGATTCCGAAAGAATTTATTCTATACAGTGATAACCATGCATTACAGTTTGTGACTCAACATGAGAAGTTGAATCAGAGGCATGTTAAGTGGGTTGAGTATATGAAAAATTTCACTTTTGTAATTAAACATATTTCTAGTACTGCTAACAAAGTTGTTGATGCTTTGAGCAGGAAGTGTTTGTTGTTGTAGGAGTTCAGAGTCAGAACATTGGTTTTTGATGATCTCAGGGACATGTATGCAGATGACCCAGACTTTAAGGAAGCATATGAAGCAACTGAGAATCTAGTTCTCAAAGATAGCAACAAATGGGCTGAATACATGATCCAGGAAGGATTTCTATTTAAAGGCAATCGACTGTGTATTCCAAATTGTTCCATGAGGGAGAATCTACTGAAGGAGAAACACAACGGAGGATTGGTCGGACATTTCAGTCATGAAAAAACATTCGCAAAGTTGAGTGAGTCATACTTTTGGCCAGGGATGCGATCATAGGTTAAGATATTTGTAGACAGATGCAAAATTTGCCAGCATTCGAAGGGAAGGAGATAGAATGCGGGGTTTTATCAGCCATTGCCCATGCCAGAGAGGCCATGGGATGCGATTAGTATGGATTTTGAGTCGGGGTTGCCAAGGACACAAAGAGGATTTGATTCAATCTTTGTGGTAGTGGATAGATTTTCCAATATGGCACATTTTATCCCATGTCATAAAACTAGTGACGCGACTCACATCGCGAACCTGTTTTTCAAAGAAGTCATTCGACTTCACGGCTTACCAAGGAGCATAGTTTCAAACAGAGATACGAAGTTCATAGGGCATTTCTGGAGAAACTTATGGAAGAAGATGGGAACTAACTTGTTATTTAGTTCGGCTTATCATCCTCAGACGGATGGACAGATAGAAGTGGTAAACATAAGTCTAGGAGATTTGTTGAGGAGCCTGGTGATGGAACACCACAGCCAGTGGGACAATGTATTACCACAGGCAGACTTTGCGTATAACGACTCAGTGAACAGAAGTACAGGACAGAGTCCATTTTAGATTTTTTATGGCATACAGCCGAGGGGAATTTCTGAATTGAGGGATTCAAAACAGACTGCGACTAGGAGCGCTAGTGCAGAAGATTTCGCAGAGGTGATGAAAGAACTTCACAGCCAGGTGAAGGAGCGACTACTAAGATCAAGCCAAGAATATAAACGCAGAGCCAATCAGCATAGAAGACAACTTCAGTTTGAGGTTGGTGATTTGGTTCTGGCACATTTGAGAAATGAAAGGTTCTCGAGAGGAACATACAATAAATTGAAGATGAAGAAAATTGGACCATGCAAGGTCTTGAAGAAAATGGGAGAAAATGCTTATGAGATTGAATTACCCGATGGGATCGAAATCTTTCCGATATTCAATGTCTCAGATTTATACCCATATAAACCAGAGGACATAGACACAGAAAATGAGCAGTTAGTGATCCAGTGGACAAGGAAAATGCCAGTTGCAAAGAAGCCATAGATGGAGTAGATACTCGATCAACGAGTGGGTAAGAAGACCAGAAGGAAAGAATATTTTGAATATTTGGTCAAGTGGAAGGGCCATCCAATTGAAGATGCCAGCTGGGAGACTAAAGTAGGGTTTCTAAAGCATGCACAGACCGTGTAGGAGCTCATGGACAGGAGCCCATGAAAGTTTTCAAGCGAGGGAGTATGATGCAGGAGAATCTCTCACAGCAAGCGAGCCAGCATGGAATGCAAGTGAACAGTTGGACAAAACCAACACAAGTTTTGAAATTATTTTGAAGATAATGCACCAACCTTAAATGTGATAATAAAGAGAAGCGCACTTTTATATTGTAATTAGACCTTGAGCATCCCTCTCTCGTCTGAAGTAGATAGAGGCATTTATGTTGAGAAGAAATAGGTAGATAGAATTTAATATTAGATTTGACATTTTTAGAAAGAAAGAGGGAAACGGGATATAGCCACCCTCATTGTGCATTTGTATTATTATTGAAGCAGGAAGAGCATAGAAGAGAATCAGAGAGTTATGGAAGAACACCCATGTACAGAGTTTGAATTAATAGAAGAGGTTGATTCAAATCCATGGTTTTGTGTTTGTTCTCCGTGTATGTATGATGAATGCTATGCTCATGAGTATTTACTTCCTGTTATGCATTTGCTTTACATGCTATGTATGAATGATTTCTTACTGAGTGTTTGAAATCTGAGAAAGGAAGTAGANGGCTCAAATAGTTTAACTCTTGTTCTCGCTCACCCAGAAGTGAAATTTGGTTATAGGAGTCGTGCAAGGAGTGCGCAGGCTAAGGAAAGTCTCAGTTGTGAATCTGAGAGAAGCATTGAAGGACTGCTGCTGCATGAGTGCACATAGTCGAAGATATTCAACACTTGGAAGTGTCTGAGAGTTGTCACAAGGAGTGTGCGCAAAAATATTCTCTAAGACTCAAAGTCGAGAGAAAGCTTAGGAGGGATAAATCCTTTGAAGCTATTGAAGGTAGCGTAAGGAGTTGTAGCATATCGAGTGACTCAAGGCATCAGAGTTTTGTGTCACATGTGATTAAGTTCGGGAAGGAGTCTTTGGTTCAATTCGTGAACGTATCAAGGAGGAGAAGATAGACGGATAGGATCTTGTGGAGAGGAGTAGTGAAATCCCGCCAGCTTTCAGATCTGCCAAAGCAGCGAGGAGGATACAGTTACATCCGGAGTTTAAGCTCAAGGGATTGTGGACCGTCGGATCAGCCCATAGTTACCCGTCAACCGTCCGATTTGACAGGAGTTGCATAGGGTTTAAATCTTCGTGAGCAGAGTGGAAACCCCGAGAAGCATCGGAGTATTGAGGCATCAGGGTTTGGGAAATAGGGAATCCCATGGACCAGTGATCAAGCAAATCCATCATGGAAATCCTAACAAGCTCAGAGCCGTCCATCTGGTGGGACAGGTGGCAGGAATCAGGAGTCATCGGTATATTGGAGATTCAGAAGACAAGAACCCGAGACCTTTTGAGTTCCAAAGTAGTGAGGGGATCATAGCCGTGGATCTCAGTTAAGACACGTGTCATGTGATCACTCCATCGGGGATCCGGTCATCGAGGTTCATACAGGTAAGTGGTTTGACTTTGTGTTTGGTAAAGTTCAAGGTTCAATCTGAACCGTCCATCATTTGGGATGCATGTCAGAAGGTCTGACAAAGTCAGGGTTCGGCATATCGGAGGTCCTGAGGACAGGATACTCTTGCAACTTGGAATCATGAAACATTATATCCCGATAGACCGAAGGAACAGTGTGGGGCCACAACGGAGTTAGTGGAGGACATGTGGCATGAGTTATCAGAGTTTCAGGGAAAGGAAATCCCTGAAACCATAGATATCAGGATTTGTAATCCCATGAAGTCTGAAATCCCGACAGAAGTGACGGGACCGTTGAATACTCAACCCGCGTGTGCATCGGAGTATCGACACATCGGGGTTCGGGGTTCGGTAAATCCATTTGTTTGATATCGTGAGTGGCGAAATTGCGATAGGAGAAGTCCCAACAGGCAGAGGAAGGGTTAGCATTGACTTGTATCGGGGTTCGGGGATTCGAAACACCAGCGCTCGACCATTGACCTCGCGATACCGTGAAGTCCGATTCCCCGATAAGTAAAGAGGGGGGGATCGCGTGAAGAGTTCTGTGGGTAGAGACTTCTCGATAGGGAAATAAAAGGACATTATAGTTCTTCGGGCCGTAATAAAGGGAGGATCCTATGAGCGGACGTGCTTACGAGCACACCTGCATCAATACTTCACAAAAGAATGTGGTTGAGAAATTAGATCTTTATAATTAAAATAAAACTCCTACCTCATTCAATCTGAAAAGTGAATTGGATAAACTCAAAATACATATTCCTCTGTCAAAATTAATGAAAACGGATGCTTACAGATCACAAGTGATCAAATCCCTCAACATAGAACTAGGAGTGGGTACAGACACAATGAACATTGTTGATGATCAACCCGAGTTGTTGTTTGGGCCTAAAGTTGAGGGAAAAGTTGAAAGTGGTTATGTTCCTCCTTTTTACATTGGCTTAAATATTCATGATAAGACTTTGCACAATGATATGCTAGATTCTGTTGCTTATCACAACCTTATGAATAAGGTTGTGATGGATAAATTGGGACTTGATATCAGCAGGACTTACAAGGATTTATACTCTTTCAATTCAAGTAAAGTTAAATGCATAGGTCTAATCAAATATTTGTGTATTACTTTGGCACAAATCCCAGCCAAAAGAATGTGTTGATGGGGCCTAAATCCCCTGATTCAACAACAGGAACCAAACCTACCATGGAGGCCCAATTAGACTCTGCAGCGTTTGGAGTGGAATGGTTCTCCAGATCTTGTGATCTGGCCAAATTATCGATGAGCTTTGTGTTTTTTGGTGAAGGCTCTTCCTTCTGTGAGGACAATTCCTTTTATATATTTCTCTTGGGTGGGGCTGATATGAGAGAGAGGCAAGCCAGTATAAACCAACTTGACAAATAACAGGACAGAGGTTTTAACTAGAGGGAAGAGGTCGAGCTTGGGATAATCCGCTACTCAAACATGTAGACAATGATTCTATGCCGCAGGGCCTAGTACTAATACATTAACCAAATGAGCATCTAATTACTGTCTGAGAAAGGAAAAATAAATAATTTAACAGAAGAAAACACATAAGTAATCAAAATCATGGTAAGAAAAATAATTCATCTACCATAACATTCATCACATAACAACACAACGATTTATTCTAATCATTAAAGCAAAGAACATCAAGACATTGCACTAGATAACTTGACAACATAATTGTAAGGTAGCTAGAGAGGTAGTGGGGGGGCCTACAGGGCCCATAGTGATAATAGTAGAGGTCATTCAATGTAAGGTGGACTAGGTCCACTATATTATTATATAATACC
>JASDQU010687209.1:18070-39520 GCA_032191745.1 Picea mariana
GGTACCCAGTTTCAATTGCACCTGGTACCTAGACCCTTTTCCTCATGCTTTTACTGAGAGTTGCGAGGCAGTTGGTTGTCATAGTACAACTTCAACCTACTCCCATTCACTAATCCTTCCTTCCATTCTCCCTTCAAAGTCTTCAACTATGCAACTCCTCCTTCTGTAACATAGGTAATCTCATATGGCCCAAGCCAATGCTTTCTGAACTTCCCAAGATGTTTAATGATTTTACTGTCATATACCAGTACTAGATCACCTTGCCTAAATGCCTTCTTCTTGATGTGTCTATCATGATATGCCTTCTCTCTTTCCTTCTGTACCTGCTGATGGAATCCTGCAATAAATCTGTCTTATTCTAATTCGACCAACTATGAAATCCTCTCGTGAACAGTGCTAGTGTCATCCATATCTGTAAAGGCAACAATTCTTAGGCTTGGTACCAAATATTCCATTGGGACAACGACTTCAATACCATACACCAACTTAAAAGGGGTCTGCATTGTTAGCTTCTTGCAAGTGGTTCTATAGGACCATAGTACTACTGGTACTCTTAAATCCCAGTTATCCATGTTCACACTGCAAATCTTCATTAGCGTTGTCTCCAAGATTTTTTTGAATGCTTCCATTGTCCCATTTGCTTGTGGATGGTAAGGCGTGCTCTTCTAATGGTGGACTGCAAATTCCTCAGTCATGGCTTCGATTGTTTTATTTATAAAATGTGTGGCTTGATCACTCATAAGGATCTTTGGGCATCCAAACCTGGTTATGATGTCATCAAATATGAAGTACGCAGCTGTAGTTGCACTACAGTCCTTAACTTCTCTTGCTTCAACCCATCTGGTCAAATATTTTGTTGCAGTAATGATGTACCTTGCTCCTGTGCGCTTTCCTGGTGGGTTTATAGGTCTCACGAAGTCAATGGCCCATTTCTCAAATGCTTGTATGGTCAGCTGAGTTGCTAATGGAATTTCATCTCTTCTAGATGGTTTCCCAACTCTTTGGCATACATCGCAGGCTCTGTAATAGTCCTTGGCATCTCTGTGTAAGGTAGGCCACCAAAGGCCAGCTCTAAGAACCTTATGCGCAGTTTCTTTCCCTGTGTAATGTCCTCTTGCGATGCCTTCATGAGCTTCTGCGAGGATCAATGGGCGCTTTGCCTCCATAACACACCTCCTCAATATCTCGTCAGGTCCCATTTTGTATAGTTGTCCAGCTATAAGTGAAAAGTCTGCAGCACACACTACTAACTATTTCTTATGGAGAATTGTATACTCACTAGGTGTTATTCCTGTTGATAGGAACTGGACTATCTCTGCGAAGTGGTCATCAATCTTTCTAATGGCCAGTAACTGTGCATCCGACAGTGCATCCTCCAAACCGGTCGGCTCTTCGCTATGTTCCAACCTTGATAAGTGGTCAGGACCTTTGTTCATTCTTCCTGGCTTAACTACGATCTCAAAGTCATATTCCTGAAATAGCAGAAACCATCTGCATATTCTCCCCCCCAAGACTGGCTTGTTGACTAGGCATTTCAGCGCGAAGTGATCGGTAAACATTCTAAAGTGTCGTCCCAACAAGTAGTGGTGAAATTTCTGCAGCACATACACCATGGCTAACCCTTCTCTCTCTATAGTGGTGTAATTAATCTCAGTTGTGGATAGTTTCCTGCTAGAAAAATATAATGGATGGTCAATATCTCCTTCCCCGGGTTGTGCTAACACTGCTCCTAAGGTAATGGAAGACGCATCGACATGCACATGAAACTGCTTGCTCCAATCTGGGAAAACTAGAATAGGTGCAGTAACCATTTTCTGTTTCAATGTGGCGAAGCTCTGCTGGTGCTCCTCTGTCCAGTGAAATTGACAGTCTTTCTTCAAAAGCTTCTCCATGGGTGTTGTAATCTAGGCATATCCTTTAATGAACTTCCTGTAATATCCAGTATGTCCCAGCACAGTGCACAACTGTTTGACTAAAGTAGGAGGGGGTAGATCAACTATAATGACAATTTTAGATGGATCTACCAGCAATCCCTGCTTGCATACAATGTGACCTAATAACACTCCAAATGGTGAGAAGAAGATGCACTTCTTCATATTCAAGGCAATTTGACACTGCCTGCATTTTTCCAACATTAGCCTTAGACATTCAATATGATTTTTCAATAAACTAAAAACAGTCCAATCATCAAAATATGCTTCTAGAAATTTATGTAGAAATTCCTTGAATGCTTCGACCACCACCTTAGAAAATATGGCTAGTGCATTCTTCAATCCGAATGGCATTACTGTATATTGGTAGGATCCCCATTCTGTTGCAAATGTGATCTTATGGCGATCTTCCTTGGCAATCTAAATCTGATGGTATCCTGAAAATCCATCTGTAAAAGAATATACCTCCTGGCCTCCCACATTATCTAACACTTCGTCAGTGAATGGTGTAGGGAAGGGGTCATGCAAACAGGCATCATATAGCTTCCTAAGATCTACACAGATCCTGATCTCTCCTGTCTTCTTGTCTTGCACCACCATAGGGATAATCCATTTTGACTCTTCGACAGGTTCTATAATCCCTGCTTCCAGCATTCTGTCGAGCTCAATATTCACTTTCTCCTTATATTTAGGGTTCAATCTGTATGGTCTCTATTTGAATGGTCTTTCATCTGGTTTCAAAGGGATCATCATCTCTCCCATAGGCCCTTTAATGCCCTTGATATCAGTGAACTTTGTCGGAAACAAGTCCTGATATTCATGCAGTAACTCGGTAATCTTGTCAATAGTGGCAGCATCCCAATAATCTCCAACATTGGCAAGCTTTGGTGTTTGCTCTGTTCCAATGTTGACCTTCTTAATCTTGATCAGCTATCCAATGAATGGTATCTCAACTCCTGGTCCTTCCACATCTCTTTGGCCTTCTGTTTCGGCAATGTTCACCTTCCTAGGATCATCGTCTTCATCAACATTGATGTTGTAACAACCTTGCAGTTTCTATAGAGGCACAGTCCATTCGTCCTCTTCTTTTTCTAAAGGGAGGCTAGAGACCTCCTCGAATACTTTTTGTCTTACAATCTGTAACGCTTGATCTACTGAAGGATATTGACTGTCAAATAAGAAGGTAGTTACAAAATTCTGAGTCATACTTTCCCAATATGCGGTGATGAGGCACAGCTCCGCTTGAAGGTACCAGTTGATAGGGGTTGTGTCTAGTGTGTTAATGAAATTGTGCACCCACTGCTCTTGAGGAATGGTTCTCCAGGTTTCCTCACAACTTCGCACATGGTCCTTTGGGCAGCTTCGACTTGTGTATCGAACTTCACATCCTTCTACTTGTGATGAGAACCGCGCAGTCATCAGGGTATGACATTGTACCCATTATTTAATGTTGTTTTTGTGTGTCCCCCACCATCTTATTGGTGTTTCTTTCAAGGCCTCATCCATTGCCAACAATCTCTTTTGTGTTGGTACACTTGCTTCAAATTCCGACAATAAGGTTTCTAAAGGATTCAAACCATCAAAAGTGGGTAATTTACTTACTATTGTGCCGATCCAACAAACATCTATGGTTAATATAGCACATCTCCTTGTAGATACTTCATACATTTTGTTCTGCCAGTTCTCCGGTGCTTCCTCTGAATCTGATGAACATGCGTTATCACTTCACCAATTTAGGTTCCCATCGACCGTAGGATTAATGTAATCCTATTGTCTGACTGTTAATTTGTATATGTTTTCCAGTTCATAGGCGCGGTCTTTTTCTCTAATAGGTTCTGTATATCGTTGACCTTCATCTGGATCTAAAGGTGCAATGACCCTAAGACCATCTCTTTCAAAAGTCATTCGTCTTTTCTTTAAAAAAACCACAGTGGAATTATTGAAAGCCCAATCAATTCCTAACAATGCAGGGTGAGGGAAGTTGTCATCAACTATCTCAATTACCTCAAAATCTACAAACGTTCTTACTTTGTCGATGTACACATGGACATGTTCCAATATTCCAAAGGGGATTATAGCTTGTTGATTAGCCATCCTAAGTCTGATAGGGGAATATATGAACTTCGGTTTTCCCATCGATTCCCAGGTTTGCTTCGTCATGACATTGACCTCCAACCCTAAGTCGAGGACCACATAGTCTATATCATATTCTCCTATCTGATCATTCAAGTGTAGTTCCTTATTTGTCCTTCTCTTCTTGGATAGTTGATGTTCTGCTTTATTCAATAAAGGATCTATCCTTCCTATCTCATATTGTCTGATTAAATTTTGTAGCTCTTGTACAACGCTTTCGTCCCGAATCAACTTAATACAAGTATATAAAAACTCCATGAGCTTGCTTACCTCTTTTCATTATTTTGGCAAAGCAGATTGATCGAACGCCAGAGGCATTCCATATTCTCTTACTTCTGGTTGTGTCTTTGATGAAGAACCTTGGTCTCCTTTGAACTCTTTTCTTGCCTCCTCAAATATTTGTCTTTCTTTCTTTGCATCAAAAGTTTGGGTCTTCTTTGTAGATTTCTTGACTTCTGAGTCGTCTGTAGTCTTTCCTTGGGTCAGTCTATCTTCTCCTGTAACGTAGCCCCCTCTAGTGGTAACAATGACTCTAGGTTCTTCTTTGCGAGGTTCAGCATATACAGTTGTACTTGTGGGTTCTGCTGAGGTCCTCGTATTTCCTTAAGCTTAGCTAGCAGCACATGACAATCTTCTATAACATGTTCGAATGAATTACAGTAGCTGAAAGTAGTGCAAGGGTTTTGACAGTCCCTTGCTAAGTGTCCTGGTTGTGCGCAATTGTAACAGATGATCTTTCCTCGACCTCGACCCATGCCTCCTCCTCCTCTAAATCCACCACAAGGATTGAAGTTTCCTTTCCTAGGGGAGTTATACTGCGTAGTGTTTCCTTCTTGTTGTACTTCACCTTGAATTTTGTATACGTCTCTTGAAATTTTGTGCGTGAGGTCATAATCCCTACAATCCCTATCATCATGCCCCATGGACTTACAAAACGTGCAATACAAATTTGTGGGTGTCTGAACATATTTTTCATGTAATAACACTCAGCATGGCGATGTCTATTTCTGCATACCTCGCACCAAAGTAGGTTAACTTGCTTCAAAGGGCTAGGAGCTCCAAAGGCCAAGTATTCATGAAATAGGGGACAATGTTCCTTATCATGGCCTTCTAATTTGCATCTGACACACCAAATGTCTTCTCTTTTATCTTTTCCCTTGTCCTTCTTCATATCTTTGACTTGCAGAGACAAACTAGTTAGTTGACTCAAGATTTGACTCATACCTGAGTTGGATTCTCCCATAGGGGATGACTCAAACTCATGGTGACCTCCAACACCTCAGCCTGCGAAGTAATATTCTGTTGCATCAGAGGAACTTTGATGTGTGGTAAGAGGGCAACAATGAACCATTCTTTGTTCTGCTCATCTAGGATCTGAAAAGTCAATCGGCCTATTAAGGTCTTGAATCTCTGATGAAATTCCCAAACAGGTTCGGCTACCTTCTGCTTGATCTCTTTCAGCTTCGTAATACATTGTGACTCTGACTTAGGTTTCTTGAATTCTGCAATCAACACATTCTTGATATCATTCAACGGCTTAAGCTGTATAAGTCCTTGGACAAACTTCATGTACCAGCTCAGTGTGTGATCTCTTAGAGTAGTGATGAACTGAGTTCTTTTAACAGCTTCGTCGGTGACATTTTTAATATTCCATATGACTTCACACAGGAACCAGTGCTGATCAAGATCTTCAGATCCATCTCCCCTAAAAATAGGGAGCCTCATCTCATCTTCCATATATCTTCCTAGGGTTCCTAACTGAGTATGTGGTGGACTACTAGTGGCAGTTCTCTGAATGCTCTGGTGTCTTGGATTACTCTGATTGCTTAATTCTAATGAATTAATAGGAGGACTAATAGTACTTACTTCAACATTCTGCGCAGTTCCTGAAGTTTCTGGATCTTCCTGGCGAGGCTCTTCATCTCTCCCTTCCTCTTCCCTAACGGGTTTTGAATGCTCTTCATCCATCAGATCTTCCTCTTCTCCATTGTAGAAACCCTTGTCCCTGTAGTTCTGCTTAAACAGGTTCGCAAGATGAACTTCTCTGAACGCTCTCCCACTACGCGTATGTCCAACCTCTGTGTTGTTGTCGTTGTCCGAATTCTTGAACATTAGCCTTCTCCAATCTGACCAACTACTGCATCTTCAAGATGTTCTTCTCATGCAATAGCATCTTGATCCTCAACTTCAGAAAATGTAAAAATTTTCCTCTGGGTCCCTTGAAGAAATATCTCTCAGCTTGGCTATATGACTCTACTTTCTCAACAAAAAACTCAGTGATGTACCCTCCAATGGTGCTATCAAACCAGTGATCTACTTCTCTTGACACAACATTATCAACTCTCTTGACCTTCTTGATCAACGCCGACGTCCAAACCATAGGTGGCCTATATATGATCTCAAACTGGGTATCTTCTAACCTAGCTAACCACTCATATAGCTCCTGATGGATTCCTCCAAAGAAAATATTGTGTATATTGGTAAGATATATCTTCCTACCCAATCCTCTGTACTAATATTGGGGTTCTTATTCTGGGCTTTAGCGAAGTCATTTTCTTGATCCTCTATCCACTTTTGAATCTCTATCTTTGATGGGAACCACCTTGACATTCCCTCAAGAAGATTCCTATGTCGGCAATGGAACCATTTGTTGGCACAGGGGCAGACCCAGGGTTCAGCTCCAAGATCGCACCAATAAGCCCTAACTACTGGCCCTTTCAACAACACCTGCGAAGTAGATGCAGTCTCACCCGAAGCAGCTATGGGGGGGTTGCAGGACAAAGATGTCTACAACCAAGGGGAATATCAAGTGTATCTAATACTAGAACAATACAACATGCATATATCACTTAACAACTTAGATCTGCTCCACACAACTATCTATTAGATCTAACACAGTAATGCAATGGTAGTATATCAATGACTAAGAACAGGACACCAATCACATATACAAAATAAGATATACGTGGTTCAACCTCTCTCTAAGGCTACATCCACAGAATTGTGCTTATAATATATTAGGATGAAGCATACAGTTATTGTATGTGCTCTTAGCTAGCAGATATTCTTTCTTCTCCTCTCTACCTCTCCCCTCCCTGCACACCCAGCTGCAGGGTTGATCTTCACACCCAGCTGAAGATCTTACAATACAAGAAGGCTCTCGTACTTAGAACTTCTTTCTCACACAATATTACTCACTTGATCCCACAATGAAAATGACAACCACAACAACCATAACACTAAAAAAAACCCAACCCAGGTCCTCTTGACCTCTATTTATACATTACAATCACTCACCGACATCCTTAGGCCGAAACCTAGGTGTCAAAACCCTAGATACCAAAACCCTAGGTGTCTAAAACCCTAGGTCAACTTGACCTGCGTTTTCATGGCTTCGCCAACCTGTCTTTCCTTCCTTCTCGCGTGGTGATTCAAAGCGTCCAACGGTGGTTTTCTCCACTTGTTGAGTTGTCCACAATCCTTCTTCCTTGCCGATTTGTCATCCTAGATCTCCTCATCCAACGAATTGCTTTCTCGGAATTCGCTCCTTCTTTTCTTCTCTTTTGCTCACTTTGACCCAGTAACAATCACCGTGTCTTCTGTGCAGTTCACATTTTTCCTTTTCTTCCTTGATCTTCACTTACTTTCATGACCAAGGGCCAACAACACCAAACAAATAGGTGTTAGTTATGGTAGAACTCTTAGTGTTATAAGGTTTGGAATAATTCAACTAGATGATGACCATTTTAGTGGTGTATTATGTGTTCCAAGTCTTTTCTACAACCTTCTATCAATATATGAAATCATTCATTCAGATGAGGGAAAAACAATATAATTTTCAGCTCACCAAATTGTAATCAAAGACTTAAAGGGTCCTAAGCATATTTTTGCAATTGGAACTATTGATGATGTTTGATGCAGGAGCATCGCCTTCCAAGTCAACAACGCATGCATGGAGGTGAACCAATGACATCTTAGCAGGACCAAGTTTCAAATCAAACATTTATTTCATAGATAAATTGGTTGTTGGGATATTTTGTAAACAACATTTAAAAATTGTAACTTGTTTGTAAAGTCGTGAAGGAATGTAAGAGATTGCAAATACGGAGTGTTGACTCTATCTGGAAATAACTGGTAGTTATTGTAATAGGACAAAGTAGGTAACAACTTTGAGTTTGATAGTATATATTTCAGATAGGACGAGAGAGCTCGAGGAGCCAATCCTTAGATATTGTTTTTCATTGTTGTATTGTAACAGATAGACAAAATAGAGAGGATGAGATAGAGATCAAAGAGATCAATAGAACATAGTAGAGTAGAAGAAACACTATGTAAATTTGTTTTCATGAATGAATAGAACAGACAGAGTTGTCCCAAAATCCTTGGACTGTGTTCATTTCATGTGTGATTGAATGAATATTATATTTTGTATGTATGGTTTAGTTAATTTCGTTCATGCAGGACTGTTCGAGAGATTGACTATATGAATTCGTGACAAAACTGGATGAGTTTCAATTGTTTCTCTTCTGACACTCATATGCAAGGTGTGCATCTCGAACGCAAGAGCCCGTCAATTGAGTCCTGCAGTGGCTCGGAGAAGTTCAGAGAGGTCAAGAGAAACTTAGCCCAGGTGCAAGGTGTGCACAGTGTCAAGGAGCGACCAAGCTTCGAAGAACCAACGCGGAGAAACGCTAGGTGGGCGAGAAGAATTTTTTTCCAAGAAATCCTTCTATTTGAGTTATCGAAATCCCGAGAACACAAGGTGTGCATGGGAGATCGATACCCTTTTAAGGACTGAAGCTTAGAAGAGAAAACACTTTTCCCGAGTGTTGATGAGATACTAGAGTCAGACTCGTACAAAGAACAAAGGTTCGAAACCTTTGAAGATTGATAAATCTTCCAAGCGGGGAGATATCAAAATCTCAAGAGGTGGAGCGACCGTGATCGTTGGATCACAGTGAAGAGGATTGACAGTCGTCGGATCATAGGAAGGTGCAAGAGCCTTAGAACTTTGCAACACAGAGGAGAGAGGACCTAGCAGGGTTGAAATTTTAGGTTTATGAAGTCCGAAGAGCCGAAACCCTGAAGTAGAATCTCAGTCGTCCAATCACAGAAACAGATCTGAGCCATCAGATTGTTCAGGGAAAGGATCAAGCATCAGATCGTCAGAAAGGATCTGGACCATCAGATACTGTGAATTTCGGGAGGAAGCAAGTTTGAAACTTGAAACACCCGAAGCGTGGAGAGCCGAAGGGACGGAGAAAATCTGGATCGTTGATCCAGGAGGATACATGTCAATAGGTTAGAAGATCCAGAGGAAGGCGAAGGTTGAAGCGTTGAAACATCCGAAGCCCGAATACCTAAAGAGACGAGAGTCTTCGATCTGTGAGGAGACACTTGGAAGCAGATATCGAGCTCTGAGAGAGTTGAAGTGGGTTTTTTTAGTTGAGAACTGAGATCGTCGGAGTGTGAATACCCGAAGTAAGATCTGGACTGTGAGATCTAAGGGAGATGTGGCATGAATCTGTGAACTCCGGGTAAAGTCCCGAAGTGATTTGTAGCCGTCGAATCTAAGAGGAACTTGGTTTAGATCCATGCATTCCGGGTAAAGTCCCAAAGTAATCCTCGATCATTGGATCAGGAGGATATGCGTCAGGGGATCATAGCCTTCGGATAAAAGTGTTTAGGAAAAGGCGAAGTTTGATATTTGAGATATCAGAAGTCTGAAGACCCAGAGGATATCTCGACCGTCAATGAAGAAGAGGGTCATTGGACCGTTGATACGAGTTGAATGGTCAAACACCTGAACTGAAGGCAGGGTCATTGATTGGGAGGACAGGTGTATGTAGATCGCTAGTTCTGGAGGATTGACATACGAAAGGAAGTTGGGTTTGTGATTTCAAATTCTCGAAGTCCAGAATTGAGAAGAGATCTCAACCGTTGACACAGAGGAAGTAGATATGGTTCATAGATTTGAAAGACACAGATATGATTGTCGATTTAGACATTATCGTCAAGATTGTGAGATCGACGATCCCATAGTATTGCGGGGACATAAATTGAGAGGAGTTTAAGATATCAAGGGTGGGACACAATTCAAACCGTGGTTTCTTTAAGGGGACACATGGAAGTTGTAGGAGCAGTGCGGGCTCAAAAACAGTTTGACTCCAAACTGCTTATGGTTGTGCCCGCAATCGTGTGGTCTTAGCCAAGGTCACATCAAGAGAGGGTTTATCTAGAAAGGAGCTAACACCGACACTCTGAGTTTTCGTAGCAGCGCGAAAGGAAAGGTCACACGCTATTGTTAGACCTACACCAGGAAGCTGAGGGGACCTGTGTTTAGATACAGGGGGGAGACCATTAAGGTTCCAGAGATTCTTTCGACTCAATAATCAGAGATCCATTGACCGGGAGGTCGCGTAACCCTACGGGGGAGTAGGGGGGTTGCATCAGGTGGTATCAGATATGATATTGAGTTTGTTTGTAGACATCAAATGAAAGGAGAAAGGGGTAAGTTGATATCATTTGTGGTATAAGATATTTAATTTATGTTTGTAGGTGACGCAGTGAAATCATGCGAGCCAAAAGGCATAGAGCGAATGCAGAAATGGAAGAAGGAATGACGTGACTTCGAATGAGATTGGACAGCATGGAACACCACAAAGAAGAGCACAAGACGTTGGAGATATCAGTGAAGCTGAGAGTGAAGAAGAAGAGTTCGAAGAAAATGTAGCAGAGGATGTTGCACAAGATCGCTTAATAAAATTTGTTTCAAAAATAGGAGCTAGAGCGAGAATATAGGTACCGATGTATGAAGTCAATTTAGAAGTTGAATAATTGTTAGATTGGGTACGTGCTATGGACAATTAATTCGATTATCAAGATATCGAAGAAGACAAGATGGTGAAGCATGCAGTGACAAGATTGAAAGGTCATGCAGCACTATGGTGGGATGAACTGCAAGCCGAATGCAGGAGAAATGGTAAGCAGAGAATTAAAAAACTGGGATAGGATGGTAGCTAAGATGAAAGAAAAATTTATCCCGAAGGATTACCGAATTAATATTTACAGAAGATTGCAAAACCTGAGACAGAAAAGTTTCTCAGTGAAGGAGTACACTGAATAATTTCACAGACTAAACATCAGGGCTAGACAGAAGGAAAATGAAGATGAAAAGACATCCAGATATATCAATGGGCTGAGATACAAAATCCAAGAGGATATCAACATGATGTCGGCTAGTACAGTCGAGGATGCTTATAAAGAAGCCTTGAAAGCTGAAGAAAAACTGGCCAGGAAGCAAATCCAATGAAGCAAAGGAGGAAACTCAAGCAGAGGTAAGGGAACTACCAGAGAGAAGTTCCAAAAGCCGAAGCATGAAGATGACAAACAACATAGTCACAATGAGAAAGGTGGAAGTTCTAAAGAAGGACAACATGGAGGAAGAATTTCTTTTTCCAGAGGAAGAGGACGAGGAAGATCCATAGGAGGCGTAGTTAGATGTTATACCTGTGGAAAGCAAAGGCACAAGTCTTGGGAATGTCCCAAGAGAAATAAAGAAGGAGGAGGTGAAGCACATGTTGCTGAAGCAAATAAACATGTGGAATCAGAAGCACCAGAAGGAGGAAGGAACCTCATGATGAGGAAAATTCTTCTTAAACCAGAAAAGGAACCAGAGGAACCAGTTCAGTGAACACGTCTGTTCAGAACTGTTTGCAAGGAGAAAGACAGAGTTTGCAAGGTGATCATAGACAGTGGGAGCACTGACAATTTAGTATCCACAGAGATGGTGGAGAAGATGGAGTTGAAGACAACTGCACATCCAAACCCGTACAAGGTATCATGGTTGCAGAAATGACATCAAGTAATGGTAAGTCAACAATGCAAAGTTGAATTTAAAATAGGATGTTATAGGGATGAAATATTATGTGATGTAATTCCTATGGATGTCTGTCATATTTTATTGGGGAGACCATGGCAGTTTGATAGAAAAGTTATTCATAATGGAAGAAAGAATACCTATACCCTAGAAAATAATGGTAGGACACATATGTTGTTACCCATAGAAGACAAAGAGCAAAAGAGAGAAGCTAGTACAAGCATACTTCTCATGGGTGGGAAGGAACTCTTGAAAGAAGTCAAGAAGAAAAAGGAAATGCAGTTTCTTGTAGTGAGGAAGCCTAGAGTTATCCTTACAAATACTTCTTTGGAAGATTTGCCTATAGAAATCTAGGAACTATTAGAAAACTTTGTTGATATAGTAGTGGATGAGTTACCACACTCATTTACACCCATTAGGAGTATAAGCCATCATATTGATCTTATTCCAGGAGCTAGTTTACAAAACCAAGAAACTTATAGGTTGACACCTAGAGAGAATGAGGAGGTTAAAAATCAAGTCCAGGAGTTGTTGGATAAAAGTTTAGTCAGGGAAAGCCTAAGCCCATGCACAGTACCGACTGTGGTAAGTCCAAAGAAAGACGGGGGATGGAGGATGTGTACAGATTCTCAAGACATCAACAAGATAACCATTAGGTACAGATTCCCTTTACCGAGAATGGATGATTTGATGGATTGTTTGAGTGGAGTGAGCTATTTTTCCAAGATAGACTTGAAAAGTGGATATCATCAAATAAGGATGAGAGAGGGAGATGAATGGAAAACAACATTCAAGCCAAATGAAGGATTGTTTGAATGGTTGGTCATGCCGTTTGGGTTTACAAATGCACCAATAACATTTATGATGTTAATGAATGAAGTGTTGAAAGACTTCATAGGCAAGTTTGTCATAGTATAACTAGCTGACATACTAATCTTCAGTAAGATGAAGGGAGAACACTTAAGACATTTGACATCGATGATGGAAAAGTTGCAGCAAGAGAAGTTGTTGATAAATATGAAGAAAAATTCTTTTATGAAGAAGGAACTCATATATTTGGGTTTCGTGATCTCTTCAAATGAATTGAAGATGGATCCGAAAAAGGTAAGAGCAATCAAAGAATGGCCATCGCCAAGCAACATATTTGAGGTAAGAAGTACATGTGCACCCATGTTGGACACTGTGAAGAAGAAACACAAATCATTCAGTTGGATAGAGGAAGATGAAAAAGGTTTCAAAGTGTTGAAGGAGAAGATCCCAGAACAACCAATTCTGGTCTTGTCATATTTTGGAAAAACATTTCAAGTAGATGTGATGCAAGTGGATTAGCTATTGGAGCAGTCTTGAGTCAGGATAATAGGCCAGTTTCTTATTTCAGTGAGAAAATGAATGACGCCAAGAAGAATTATCCCACATATGACAAGGAATTCTATGTAGTGATTCAATCTTTGAAGAAGTAGAGACACTATCTAATTCCCAAAGAATTTGTCTTGTACAATGATAATCAAGCTTTGCAATTTATTACTAGGAAAGAAAAGTTGAATCAAAAACATGCAAAATGGGTAGAATTTATGCAAAATTTTACTTTTGTTATTAAACACATTTATGGAACTGATAACAAAGTTGCAGATGCTTTGAGCAGGAGAAGTTTGATTGTACAGAAATTCCAAGTGGAAACCTTAGGGTTTCAACACCTCAAAGAGATGTATAAAGAAGACGCAGATTTTAAGGAGGCTTATGAGGCATGCAAGAATCCTTTATTGGGAGACAGAAGCCCATGGACTGAATATTTGATCCAAGATGGATTATTGTTCAAAGGAAGCCAATTATGCATTCTGAAATGCTCAATGAGAGATAATTTGTTGAAGGAGAAACACAACTTATCTAGAAATTTTGGTCATGATAAGACATTTGCACAACTGAGCAATTCGTACTATTGGCCGAGAATGAGAACAGAGGTGAAAAATTTTGTGAACAAATGAAGAATTTTTTAATATGCCAAAGGAAGACAACATAACAATGGTGTGTATCAGCCATTACCAATTCTAGAAAGGTCATGGGATGCAATCAGTATGGATTTTGTTTTGGGATTCCCTAGAACTCAAAAAGGGAGCGATTCCATATTTGTTGTGGTGGACAGATTTTCAGAAATGGCACATTTCATACCATTCCAGAAGAAAAACGATGCTACACACATAGCTAATTTGTTTTTCAGAGAAGTGGTGAGACTACATGGATCGTCGAGGAGCATAGTCTCAAACAGGGACACCAAATTTGTAGGACACTTTTGGAGGACTCTATGGAAGAGGCTGGGGACAAACTTGTCCTTTAGTTCAGCATATCACCCTCAGACAGATGGACAGACTGAAGTAGTAAACAAGAGTCTCAGAAACTTGTTAATAAGTTTAGTCACTGAGCAAGGTCGACAATGGGATCAGATTCTGGCACAAGAAAAAATTGCATTCAACAATTCATTGAACAGGGGCACGGAAAAAAGTCCATTTGAAATTGTGTATGGTATACAGCCAAGAAGGATTATAGAGTTGAGAGATATGAATCAAGATGAGTTCAGAAGTGTTGGAGCAGAGGATTTCACAACAGAAATGCAGAAAATCCATGACAGAGTCAGAGAGTAGCTACAGGACAACATCCAGAGATAAAAGAGCAGAGTTGATCAAAAGAGGAGAGAATTTCAATTAGAAGTTGGAGATGAAGTTTTAGCTCATTTGAGAAAAGAAAGGTTTCCAAGGGGAATGTATAACAAATTAAAGATGAAGAAGATAAGACCATGCAAGATTCTCAGAAAATTCACAGCCAATGCTTATGAAATTGAGTTGCCAGACAATGTTGGGATATCGTCGATATTCAATGTTGCAGACCTGTATCCTTACAGGAGAGATGAAGCAGGAGAATCAGATGATTAGAAAGAAATTCAGTGGGAAGAGCAAATTCCCACAGTAGAAAAACCTCAAATGGAGAAAATCATTGAACAGAGGGATGGAAAGAAAACTAGGAGGAAGACATATCCTGAATACTTAGTGAAGTGGAAAGATCATCCAATGGAAGATGCCAGTTGGGTTACAAAACCTAATATTTTGAAGCATGAAAAAACAGTGCAGGAGCTCATGGACAGGAGTCCATGAAATTTTTTAACCAGAGGAGTATGATGCAGGAGCATCGCCTTCCATGTCAACAATGCACACGTGGAGGCGAACAAATGACATCTTAGCAGGACTAAGTTTCAAATCAAACATTTATTTCAGAGATAAATTGGTTGTTGGGATATTTTGTAAACAATAGTTTAAAATTGTAACTTGTTTGTAAAGTCGTGAAGGACTGTAAGAGATTGCATATATGGAGTGTTGACTCTATCTCGCAATAACCGATAGTTATTGTAATAGGAAAAAGTAGGTAACAACTTTGAGTTTGATAGGATAGATTTCAGACATGATAAGAGAGCTCGGGGAGCCAGTCCTTAGATAGTTTTTTTCATTGTTGTATTGTAACAGATAGACATAATAGAGAGAATGAGAAAGATACGTGTCGATAGGTCAAAATATCCAAAGCAAATCTGGATCGTTGATCCAGGAGGATACGTGTCGATAGGTCGAAATATCCAGAGGAAGGCGGAGGTTGAAGCGTTGAAACATTCGAAGCCTGAATACCTGAAGAGATGAGACTCCTCGATCTGTGAGGAGACACTTGGCAACAGATTTCAAGATCCAGAAGAGTTGAAGTGGGTCTTTTTAGTTGAGAACTGAGATCATCAAAGTGCGAAGACCCGAAGTAAGATCTGGACCGTGAGATCTAAGGGAGATATGGCACGAATCTGTGAACTCTAGGTAAATACCCGAAGTGATTTGTACCCGCTGAGAATAATAGGGACGTGGTGTAGATCCATGCATTTCAAGTAAAGTCTTGAAGTAATCCTTGATCATTGGATCAGGAGGACACGCATTAGGGGATCATATCCTTCGGGTTGAGATTTGAGATCTCAGATGTTCGAAGACCTGAAGGAGATATCGATCGTCGACCGAGAAGAGGGTCGATGGACCGTTGATCCGAGTTGAACGGTCAAACACCCAAAGTGAAGGTAGGTTCATTGATTGGGAGGACAGGTGTCTGTAGATCGCTAGTTCCAGAGGATTGACATACAGAAGGAATTTGGGTTTGAGATTTCGAATTCCCGAAGTCCGAAATTACGAAGAGATCTCGATCGTTGACAGATAGGAAGCAGATTTGGTCCATATATTCAAAAGGTACAGATATGATTGTCGATTTAGACGTTATCGTCAAGATCGTGAGATCGAAGATCCCATAGTATTGTGGGGACAAACATTGCGAGGAGTTTAAGATATCGAGGGCGGGTCACAATTCAAACTGTCGTTTCGTCAAGGGGACACGTGGAAGTTGTAGGAGCATTGTGGGCTCAAAAGCAGTTTGACTCCAAACTGCTTGTGGTCGCACCCACAATCGCATGGTCATATCCCAAGGTCACATCAAGAGAGGGTTTATCTGAAAAGGAGCTAACGCCGACACTCTCAGTTTTCACAGAAGCGTGAAAGAAAAGGTCGCAGGTTGATGTCAGACCTGCACCAGGAAGCCGAGGGGGCCTGTGTTTAGATACAGGGGGGGGACATTAAGGTTCCAGAGAGTCTTTCGACTCAATAATTGGAGATCCATTGATCATGAGGTCGCGCAGCCCTACGGGGGAGTAGGGGGGTTGCATCAATATTACTAGCTTATACATATTTGACAACTTTGGTTCATTATCTCTTCCAACATTTTTTAGTGTTTATAGCAATGACATGAGAAAAATTTGACATGAGTAGTTTGGTCATCTAAACTATTGCTCATTCTAGTAGCTATGTAAGCGAAATATGGTGACTAGTCTTCCTCTCATTTCTTCTAGAGATAGTGTTTGTTCCAACTAAGTTCTCAACAAACATCATCGAGATAGTTTTGACAAGCATGCCTTTTGGCATTCCTCAATCTCCTTGTATATTTTCATAATGTTTGTGTGGTACACTTCCTTCTACCTTTCTCTAGATTCAAGCACTTCTTAGCCTTCATTCGTGACTTCTCCATATGCACTCTGGTTTATTTTATAAAAATTAAGAGTGAATTTCTTGGCATGTTTATGGCCTACAAGGCCCTTGTATGAAAATAATTTGGACATCAACTTTAGAAGTTAATAATAGATAATGGGGGCGAATATGTTGACAACAAATTTAAAACTCGCTACACTACACATGCCATTAAAATGAAACATATTGTTCCATACAAACCATAACAAGCAATGATTTTGAGAGAAAGAAACACATATTAAAAGAAATGATGGATTGTATGATCCAATCTAAGCGATTAAGTCCTTATTTTCAGCAGAAAACAGTAATTGTACAAACTACATAGTTAATCGCACTCCCATAAAGGATTTAAAAAAAATAACACCTAAAGAAGCATGGAGTAACATTAAACCATGCAAGCTACTTTAGTTTGTTTGGTAGTGAAGAATAGGCTCACATTCTTGATGAGAAAAGGAAATCATTACAACCTAAGAGAGAGAAGTGTTTTTTTTTTGGATATTATGAATATTTAAGAGGTTATAGACTTCTTCAAACTATATCAATAGAAAATATTATTATGAGAGATGTCAAGTTTGATGAATGTCTCTTGACTGGCATGTTTATGGCCTACAAGGCCCTTGTATGAAAATAATTTGGACATCAACTTTAGAAGTTAATAATAGATAATGGGGGCGAATATGTTGACAACAAATTTAAAACTCGCTACACTACACATGCCATTAAAATGAAACATATTGTTCCATACAAACCATAACAAGCAATGATTTTGAGAGAAAGAAACACATATTAAAAGAAATGATGGATTGTATGATCCAATCTAAGCGATTAAGTCCTTATTTTCAGCAGAAAACAGTAATTGTACAAACTACATAGTTAATCGCACTCCCATAAAGGATTTAAAAAAAATAACACCTAAAGAAGCATGGAGTAACATTAAACCATGCAAGCTACTTTAGTTTGTTTGGTAGTGAAGAATAGGCTCACATTCTTGATGAGAAAAGGAAATCATTACAACCTAAGAGAGAGAAGTGTTTTTTTTTTGGATATTATGAATATTTAAGAGGTTATAGACTTCTTCAAACTATATCAATAGAAAATATTATTATGAGAGATGTCAAGTTTGATGAATGTCTCTTGACTTGTGAACCTAATGTCACATTTGTGCCATCTTCAACCCACGGGCCTAATTCATCACTTGTGCCTGTTATTCCCAATTCCTAAGGATAACTAAGGAGATGATGTCGCGAGACCCTCAGGTTACAAACATGGAGTATCGAGAGACAACTTGACTGACAGTGTCCACTTGCACAGATAGATGCCCGCTTCACCACCACAGATATCAAGTTCATCATGAGGGTATCCAACACATCAGCTTGCTTCCAAAATACATTGGGTATTGCTCCATGAGGTACAAGCCAGGTATTATGGTGAGTGTCATTTCAATATTTGAGGCATTTGAGTTTGTTGGATTTTAAATTGTTTTGACTATGTAATGTATGCTTGGAAATTATTCTCTTTGCTTTGTTTCACCTTGGTGGTTGACATCGTGCCCTAGTAAGTTATCACCCTTAGGTATAGGTTTTCTACTAGGAGATCCCTATGATAAGTCATCATACCATTCCCGACCATACTTGTCACTTTCCACACTTCACCCCCTCATCTCCTTACCCTTTGGGATTTTTGGGTGTACTAACCCAAGAAGGGATTGTCCCTCATTTCATGGGAAGAAGGGGTTGAAGGCCTAGAGGCTTGTAGCTAGAAAAAGATAAAATTTAATCATGAACCTTCTAGATGCTCACCCAGGGATCCCGAGGACAATGAAATGTCTGTCATAAGAAACTAATGGGACTCGTGAAAAATAACTAATACAAAATGCCAACCAAAATGGAGCATGCATGGGCACTGTTTTTCATGATTAGGTAGAAGCCCCTCCTTGGCTTCAACCTGGAAGCATCTTAAAAGAATAAGAGGCAATAAATGGGTTTGGAAAAAGGATGTATTGAAAACGAAGGTGCAACACACCCTCTACAAAGGCACCCATAAAAGAGACATTATGATCCCGTGTATGTCATGAACCCCATGCCCAAAATTATTTCCCCCATCCATATAATCTTCTCCACATGTCTTAGAGATGGGTTCACCTGAGAAACACTCCTTGACTTAGGGGATGATTCACCCAATAGGTCACCTTGTCAACCCTCCCATACCTAAACTTGGCAAATTGCATAGGGTCTTTGAGCACTTGTTTATTTTGATGAGGTGGTTTTGATACACATGCTTAGATGGCTATTTTATTGAATTGATTTACTTATCATGATGCATTTAATTTGAGATCCTTAGAGGGCATATTCATTGTCTTTACATGACCTAGTTGGTGGACAGATTTGGAAGAACAAGCCTAGCTTGGGCTTCCTTCGGGGCTTGAATCCCACAGGTTGGATACCATGGCCCACACAACAGACAATGATGGCATACTTTGGAGGCTTGAGAGGCACCTTGGAGGACCCTTCATATTCCTTCATCTCCCCAACAACCTGCCTTTTGAGGCTATAACGCCACATTTTTTGGGTGACTTCATGCATGAGCTTGGGTTTTTTGTGGTGGTGATTTTGTTGGTTGACACTTGGCATATTTTGATGGAGAAGAGTACCTTGAATTGACAAAGAAGACCATAGTGTTTGAGGAGAATGCCTTTGGAGGCCCAATGTTCTCTTCTTTATGCCAAATCGTTACCCTAGAAGGGTGACGTCATGTTTATTTTAGGGTTTCTTATCTGCAAAATCAAATTTAAAATTGTAAAGGGGAAAAGTAAGGGTTGTTGACCCCTTACTTTGTGTTTACCCTAAAATTAAGTGGACAAACACTTTTAGGAGAATTTGTATAAATAGAGATCAAACTCTTGTCATTTTATCATAACTCTCCCATCTTGGAGAGGATCCTTGGCTGAAATTCGTGCCCCTTTTGGGAAATTTTCTCTATCTCTCTTTGCTACTTGCTCATGTGATGATTTTTCTTGGCTATTGGATGGATAAGTAAGGCACTATTGTTACGAGGGAAAAACTCTCTATGGCCAAGGGTAAACCACAACAGACAGGCATGACTGTAGAAATCAACTCAATTTCATTGTATGCTATATAAACTAATGCGCAAGATAAGAAAGCGACATACCTCGATCCAACGTTTGATGATGTTCCACCATTGATCACTTCGACCCAAATATTTATACCTACAATAAGTTCTTAACAAACAAGAAAAGAAAGTATATAGTGATAATGTAAAGGGGTTAACACATCAGATAACATAATCCATTAATAAACATTAAAAACATGCCCATGGATAATAATCGTATATTTGCACGATACCAATAGGATAGGAAAGGAGTATTTCTATTAATAATTGATCAACAAAAGTGTCAACATTACAGACTTCCATGTCAGCACGGTTTGAAACCAAGGAACCAAGTTCCTTCCAATTGGGCCTCCACCACTTCAATCCTCCACCAAAGGCAAGCTCAAAGGAGAGAGACAATGAGGTTCTCTCAATAATAGGTAAAGAGCTTGGGGGTTGAACATTGTGTTCAGACTTGAGGGAAAAAGGGATGCATACTCAATATGAATTAATTTCTCCAGAGTAACTTTGCTCTCAAAGTTGAATGCTTTCTCCTCTTTTCCATAGCTCAGAATTGCGCTCTTATAGCCTTCAAAATGCAACTGAAGGGTCGATTCAAAACATTTCCAGTATATGGAAGGCCAAAGATCAGAGATATCATGTCATGACATGGAAACCCAACTCCATTTTTGTATTTTTTGGCACAAATCTCGATGTACGCGGGTTGTAGTGGAGCAGCCTGCATATACGCTTATTGTATAGATGATAGGGCACATATATGTGGAAAAATGTGTATTTTTAGCTCTGGATTCATCAAAAATGGATGATAAGCCTGCATAGGGAAATGGAAAAAGGCCCTATGTGCAAGATAGCAATGGTGAGGCAAGTCTTTCTATAACAACTATCTTTCTTGGAGACTATTTCTTGCTTTTATGATGGATTTTATTGGTTAAAAGGAGTTTATCTTGTTAATGCTTGGACTAGGTAAAGAATCTATCTTGTTATTGCTTCTTTTCTTGGTTACAAGGTTAATTTGATAAGATTTTGGGGAGTATAAGGGAATACAACCCCACTAATCTCATCCTAATTGTCTTGGAATAAATTTTTTCACAAAGGAATACTAGGAGGAGTAAAAGGGTTTACACCATCCTAGGGTTTTCCTTAGCTATTTTTGCTTGCCTTGGGGAGTAAAAGAGCTTACACCCCCAAGGAAGTAGCACAACTAGGTCTTTAATTTTTAAAGACTCCATAATCCAATAGTTAAAGGCACTAATCTCTTACATTGGAGAAATAAAAGCATTGCAATGGGATA
>JASDQU010687211.1:7619-23993 GCA_032191745.1 Picea mariana
CCACACCTTATGTCTTTCTTAAGACTTAACCATGCTATCATGCCATGAGTGAGTGAGGTGGAGTGAATTGATCCAGATGGATGTTGGTGGCCTCCTACCTATTCCAACTAGTTCATTTTGGAAATTTTCCAGTTTGGTAGTTTTTTCATAGTTTTCGGGTCCCCGACTTTTGGGGTTGTTTTGAGGCCCTAAACAGTGTTTTTAGGGCTTTCCCCAATCAAACATTAAATAGAGTCGAATTATAATGATAACATGTGCAGTCCTTGGATAGACCTTTCCAATGGGCCATCGTGTGCCTAAAACGGAGATCGTATGCAAAATTTACGACCCCGAGAAGTTGATGTACTAGCTTACCCCAACAGGGACCACATGACTTTTGGCGCTTCATCTCCTAGGGTTAGGTTTTTGGATGTCTAGGGTTTTGGAATTCCTATTTATTGTTTAAATGCTTGGAGAGCCTCATTTTAATCATCTTTTTGTGAATGATCGTAACCGTCACATCTCTTCTCAGAGGTAAGCCGCCACCATTCTACAAGTTTGTTTTCCATTGCATTTTACAGTTTTAGCATATTTTCTTATTGACTAGAAGCCATTTTTACTATATCTCTGTTATTTTGTGTTAAGAATAATAATAATCTGTATTCATTTCATTCTTCTCATAAAATCTGGATCAATGGTATCATAACGGTCTGCTCCTTGCCATTCTTAATGCATGTCCCTGATGAGGTCAAGGTACAAAGAATTAGGTCTCGAGCTTGTTTCTCTTGAGGAAAAAATATTTCGCACGCCCAAGTGACCTCTGATGGTGGGAGAAAATAAAGACAACGGAACAAGAGATACTTTCAAAATGTTGCTCGAGGAATCCCTCATGCAACAAAGGAACGAGATGATGGATAGTTTTGTGCAAATCCTTCGGCGGCTACCAAAAGGCGACACATCTTCCTTGAGCGGAGGCGCCGCCCCCTTCAAGGTACAAATCAACTTTGACATTCATATATTTGAAGGTCAGGTAGACACAGATGTTGTAAACAAATGGTTGAATCTACTATAAGGGTATTTTTCTGTTCATAACTTTTCAAATAGAGAAAAGATTACTTTTGCGCTCCTCAAAGTTGTTCCCCATGTCAAAGATTGGTGGGAAAATTTATGTGAGAAAAAGGAAATAGAGGAACCCTCATTATTTACAGTCACAGTCACCTAGGATTCCTTTAGAGATGCTATTAAGGAACAATACTTCCCTGTCAGAAGTTATGACGACCTGTATACAAAATGGACCACAATGCGGCAGGAAAGAGACCAAGCAGTGCCAGAGTTCACAAATATCTTCCATACCTTGCACACCAAGATGAGTATCAAATATTCTAAGCGACATATGGTGCTCAAGTATCATTGGGGTCTGCATAGATACATCCAAACTGAAATGGAGCTTCTAGACATCTCGTCCTTGGGTGCGGCCTATCGATATGTCGTCAAGATCGAGCATAAGCTTAAATAAAAGACACGAGAATTTGGGCATGGGAACCTCTCACAACAAAAGAAAGGAAAGGGTGGCCCCAAACCACAGAAAAAAGGACAGAGCAAAGATGGACAACCTCAAGACAACCAGTCCAAGCCGCAAGCAAAGAAGGACACCAGAAAGACAAATAAATATATTGGGAAGTGGTGCGACTTCCATAAGAGCCCCTAGCATAACAATGTTGATTGCCACTCAAAGCAGTCACTGGTGGCTGAGGTGAAAGCCTATGAATCAAATGTGGGTTCCGACTTTGAGTCAGAACCAGAAAGGGGGAGACAGATCATTGACGTGGAACCCAGTGCCACCGTTGCTACCACTAAGATCCAGCCCGGTGAACCAGATGAGCCAGAGGAAGGTGAGCACCTCTTTCATTCATAGACGTGGGTGAAAGGCACCGCACCACACTTCATCATTAATAGTGGTAGCTAGAAGAACCTCATCTCAGTAGAGGTCGTCAAGCGACTAGCCCTTCCAACAACGTCGCAACCACAACCCTACACCATTGGATGGCTCTGCCAAGGAAGCGATCTCCACGTCAGCCAACAATGTCTCATATCGTATGGTATCAAGCCCTTCAAAGACGAGGTATTGTGTGATGTTGCTCCTCTTGAAGTTTGTAATGTTCTTTTGGGCCAACCTTATTTATGGAAACATCATATTGTATATGAGTCTAGGCCTCGTAGTGTTATTATTACTTTGGACAAGAAATTGTACAGGATACTTGAGGCAGTCCCACCTAGTGCTATTTCCTTGATCTCTGTCAAGAAATGAAGGAAGGTCATCTCTCAGACATGGAAGTTTTTCTTCTTTGTGATTTTCTCTCAGAGTGAGCGAAATATCTCAACCACATCCAGGGCCTCCGTGGCCGACCTCTCCACACAGCAGAAGAAAGTGGATAAAGTCATGGAAGAATACAGATATATCTTCTCCTCACCTACCAGGGTACCTCTGCACTGTTAGGTTAAGCATCCCATCGATCAGACCCCCAATGCACCACTACCCAATGGGTCAATCTACCATCGCTCTATTTTAGAGAATGAGGAGATCAAGCGACATATCCAAGAACTACTCCACAAGGGGCACATCCATCCCAACTCATCGCCTTGTGGGAGCCCAATCGTGTTGGTGCAGAAGAAAGATGGGACCTTGTGACTCTGCATTGATTACTGGGCCCTAAATAAAATCACAGTCAGGAACTAGTACCCGATTCCCCGAATTGACAACCTCCTTGATCAACTCACGGGGGAAAATACTTCAATAAGATTGATCTGAAGTCTGGCTACCACCAGGTCCCAATAGAACATACATATGTATGGAAGACCACCTTCAAGTCAAAAGAAGGTCTTTTTGAATGGTTGGTCATGCCATTTGGTTTGAAAAATGATCCAAAAACTTTCATGAGGATGATGGATGATATCCTACGACCTTTCACCAATAATTTTGTAGTGGTGTATCTGGATGACATCCTTGTCTACATCAAGACTTGGGTGGAACACTTGGTGCATATTCAGTAGATTATGCACACCCTACAGCAACAAAAGCTATATGCCAACTTGGAAAAATTCTCCTTCGACATGGACACGATCCATTACCTAGGCTACATCGTTGATTAGCATGGTGTGCATGTGGATCCAACCAATATCCAGGTCATCTGTTACTAGCTACCCCCAACCACACTCACTGAGATTCAGAGCTTCTTTAGCCTTGCAATTTTGTCACAGGTTCGTGTTGGGATTATCCCATATTGCATGGGCAGCCAAGTAACCAGAGGTGGTGGTAAGGAAAAATTTGTGTGGTACTTGTCCAAACAACAAGCATTCAATGATTTTAAGTAGCACTTGTGCTCAACCCCAATACTTTCATTATTGGACCTGCAACAACCCTTTGAGATCGAGGCAGATGCTTCAGACTATGTTGTGGGCATCGTCTCACTCAGCACGACCACCCCATGGCCTATCATAGTGAGATACTATCAGATGTTGTCCATAAGTACCCTACTCAAAACAAATAAATGTACTCCATTGTGCAAGCCTTCCGCTAGTGGAGACATTACGTTCTTAGGAAGGAGACAATTATCAACATTGATCATAAGCCACTGTAGTTCATGTAGACACAAGACAAATTGCAGAATGACCGCCATCATAAGTGGTCCACATACTTGCAGTAGTTCCACCTCAACATCAAGTATAAAATAGGAAGTACCAACCGAGTCGTTGATTGCCTCGGCTGACCTCCAGTTGCGACACTCACCACGGTGCTAGAATCTTGCAGCCACGAGACCTCCGGATGGCCCCACCTCTATGAGGAAGACCCTGACTTCCCCACCACCTACCAAATGTTGGGTGCAAACTTAGTTGTCTCTAATTTCCATCTTCAAGACCGTGACTTGTTGTGCCATCTGGGCCATCTTTGCATTCCATTAAACGAGCGAGCGAAGCTGATTTGGGAATCCCACTACAGTCGGGTGGCAAGACACTTCGGCATTGAAAAGACAGTGGTAGTGCTGCAGAAACATTTCTACTGGCCGAAACTTCGACATGATGTTAGCAAGTATATCAGGTCCTACACGACCTACGCTATTGCAAAACCAACCACTAAGAAACAAGGCATGTACAACCCTCTGCCTACTCCTATCATGCCATGGGAATCCATATCAATGGACTACATTTCAGGCCTTCCGTCCACCAAGAGGGGCAATGACTTTTTTTTTTTTATTGTTGATCGCTTTTCCAAAATGGCGATTATGGTCGTCTGCAAGAAGAACATCACAACATAGGCCACTTCCAAGATCTTCTTTGAACAAGTATGGGTACATTTTGGAATCCCAAAAACCATTGTCTCAGATCGAGATAGTCATTTCCTCAACACATTCTGGTCGAGCCTCTAGTCACTGTTGGACACCAAGCTCACCAAATCCACTGCCTTCCACCCTCAGACAGATGGCCAAATTGAGGTCATCAATCAGATGATCGTGCATATCATGTGCATGTACAATTCCAAGCACCCCCGCACATGGGATGAGAGTCTTCCCTATTTTCAACATAACTACAACCGATCCCTCCATAGCTCAACTGACCACAATCCCTTTCAAGTGTGGTTGGGATTCCAACCATTGGGTCCCATGGACGTTGCACTACCCCTTGCGGCCACCCCAACTTACTCGTCACCTGCTCCAACTGAAGTTGACAAATCCACCCTGTTCATTGAGCGGATCCATCACATCCGCCAACAGGTTCAAGATATTTTACAAAAGTCCAATGCCAAGTACAAGCAACGCCATGATCAACACCGGGTTCCACATAAGTTTCAGGTGGGAGACAAAGTTTGGTTGCAATTGCAGAAAGATTTCCTTATCGGGCCCCATCAGAAGCTTCTCCAACTCCATTATGGACCTTACACCATCACCAAGGCTATGGGTGACAATGATTTTGAGCTCAACATCCCCCCTTTCCTTGGTCTGCACCCAGTATTCAATGTGGCTCTCCTTCGACCATATTTCCCACCATTATTGGACACCTTAGAGATAGCAGAACAATTGACACCAATAGAGCTCAACCCTGACTACATTAAATAGGAATCCAATGATCAAATTGTAGACACATAGGTCAAGGGCACTCGACAACAAAGAATCCATCTTTATTGAGTTGTCAAAGCAGTCCAGCCCCTGCACCAAGGCAAGTGACTCACCCGGAGCCAAATTCAACAAAAAAATCCTCATCTGATGGGGGAACTCAGCGGAATGGAGACCATTACTTCCTAATGGGGGAGGATTGATCCATATGGATGTCAGTGACCTCCCACCTATTCCAACTAGTTCATTTTGGCAGTTTTCCAATTTGGCAATTTTTTCCTAGTTTTTGGGTCCCCAACTTCTGGGGCCGTTTTGAGTCCCTAAACAATGTTTTTAGGGATCAACATAATTAGAATATGGATGAATTTAGATTCTAACGTCAACATGTGCAGTATTCAGATAGACCTTTCCAATGGGATATCGTGTGCCTAAAACGAAGATCTATGCAAAAGTTACGACCCCTGGAAGTTGATGTACTAGCTTACCCCAACACAACCCACATGAATTTTGTCGCTTCATCTCCCAGGGTTAGGTTTTTGGATGTCTAGGTTTTTTTCATTCGTTTTTATTGTAAAAAGGCTTGGAGATCCTCATTGTAATCATCTTCTTGCGAATGAGCGCAGTCGTCACATCTCTTCTCAGAGATAAGCCACCACCATTCTAGCAAGCTTGTTTTTCACTGCATTTTACAGTTTCAACATATTTCCTTATTGAATAGAAGCTAGTTTTGTTATAATATAGAAGATTGTGCTTGTTTTACCATTGAAGATACCCTCGTCACCCAACCACTGGCCGAAGCCACCCTACAAGCACCTTGACCTTGACTGAGAAGAGAATCCTGGTAGCAATCCAATAGCCAAGAGAGGCTAATGCACCAAACAAGAGAATATAAACTAAGCTAAACAGATGATCCCACCCAGAAGCTAGCGCACCACTTTCTAGCTCTCACAGAAACTTGCGCACCAAACTGCTGCTGCCTGCAACTGCTTGCACAGATTTAGCTCTCACTGCAACTGCTGAGATGACAAATAATGAAACTGGCGCCCTGTATTTATAGTGAACTGGGCAGGCTAACTGGGGCTGAGTTCTCCTTCTGGGTATCAATAAATTCAATTTAAATGTATTTGTTTAGCCGACAACTTGTCTAGAGTTTCCTTCAATTCTTTGCTTCCTTCCGGAGGATTCTATTCTCGTCATAAGTCACAATAGAGGTTCATACCTCCTGAAGCTACCATAATATTAACAAGTTTTACTGTATCTCTGTTATTCTTTGTTAAGCATAATAATAATCTGTATTCATTTTGTTCTTCTCATAAAATCTGGATCATGAATGGGGGACCACCCCTTTTCAATAAATAATTTTTTTAATTCTTTAACCATTTAAGCATTAAATTTCCCTCCACTCCGAAACTAAAATCTAACCATGTGTCATCACTTGAATATGAATCAATGTGATCCCACACATAACATACCGATGATATCAATAAGGGTTCTAAGTTTAGGTACTACAATTATCGCTTGTGAGTTCGTACAACGTGACACAATTGGAGCTCCTCCAATGTTCTAAGACTTGTCTCAACCATCAACTCGCTAGCAAAGGAAATCACTCATACCTCATCAACACACCAAACATTGGAGCCAATCGTTTGATCTTCGTCGATGCTTACCGAAGCAGTTCGTGCTTTCCTTTTCGATACATACCAGAGGAGTTCATGCTTTGCTTTCCAATATAAGAGTTAATGCTTTTCTTGTTGAAACAAGAGTTCGTACTTTTCTCGCCGAAATAGGGACAAGACCCTACCAAACTGCCTTTCGTATTTTGGCCATAATTGTTGACTCCAATGCTTGCTTTGTGTGTTCCTTATAGTATTGGAAAGGTATTTTTGAGATATACAACTTCATAGTTATATTATTTGAGAGAATTCCTCACCATTTTTTTTAACTTTTCAAGATCAAGATTTGGTACATTGTCAATAGCCTTAGAGAACATGACACCTCAAGCAAGAGTAGAGGAACCAGAAACCAAACTCAGGGAATCATATACAAACTCTTAATTAGTTAAATTTTTTAGTTCTATGTTTTAAAATGTGTGGTGTTGATATTTTATTTTGAGGTTATTTTGTGATCACCCATCCACTACATGTTGAATGGTGCTAGGTACCCTTGCTAAAGGAAGGTCATACTTAACTACCCGGATATGTGGCATGTGAGGGAAGTAAAACACGAATGCACAAATGCCACACATCAAGGAAATTCTTCTAGTGTGCAGAAGTGCCCCTGCAAATGCGATGTACAAACAAGGACGATAGAGCAACAACAAAAACAAAAATATTTGTCGCAGCAACAGAGGAGCAATGAAAGGGAATCAAACTCAAATGGTTGAAGAAGAATTTTAGATCCCATTGTGGTTGAATATCAAACCTGGAGGAAGAATCCTTTTACCATGTCCAAACCAGTCTTCATGGTGGGTGAGGTGCACTATGGCTAGAATCTATGATGGCCCACCAACACTAAAGGAAAAATTCAAATTGTAATTGCATATTATACATTAAATCATAAACATTTATGTTGTCCTTGTTCTATCATCATTATGAAGGTGATAAGGAAAATTTTTTGTAAATGAAAGGTCATAGGGGGGAGGCGGAAGACCAAGAGTCAAGTTGAACTTCAATAAATATGGGGATTGTATCCAAATCGGGGGATTTTGGCTCTTTGAGCTTTCATGTACTATTACTGAAACTTTTAATGAGGAGAAGCCTATTTGGCCAAGCTATTTTTTGAAGATCACTGATTCTCGTGTTTGACGTATCGTGGACTATTCCTTTTCATTTTTCTCAACACTCAGGTTGTGTAAGGATGTAATTCATTTTGTAGACTACTCTTAAGTATGATGTTTGCATTCTTATTTCTACTCTTCGAAGAATATTTGTCTAAATTCATGGGCCTAGAACCATAAATGATTTTTTAAATGCTAGACTATTTTATGTTTGTAGTTCTTTGTTCATATTCCTATCTTTTCTCTGTGTGAACTATTTCTTGGGCCACTGACATGAACATGGTCGGTTCCATGTTTACTTTCTAGCTACCTTAGTTTATTCCAGACACGTGCATCTTAGATTAGTTGCATTTCACTCTTTAACTTAGAAAACCTTCATTAGTGGGTTAGGCCACAAACGGTAAACCCCAAACCAGAAATGGTCGTCAAGCCAAAATATGGATGGGCTTGATGTTCCAAATGGTGAGAGATCTAATTGGCACTTCTTATCGGGGGTAACCCCTGCTTTTGAAAAAGGGAATTTTGCTCATGTCAATAGGTCCAAACTTTACTATGGAGATACTGGTTATATTCTAGACACCGAGACCTTTCCAATGGTGGAAGAATTGCCTCAATCACAATTCGTATGTGAAAGTTATGCCTCCCACAAGTTGAACTATCGTATTGATCACCATGGTGTGAGTGGATGCCATGTCAACCTCCATTACTTAAACGTGTGGTGCTAGCCACATAGTGGATTTTTTATAACATTCTAGAAGGTCCATACCTGATCAGTAATTGTGGGTTGAGGAAGTCAATACCCTAACTCTAGATGGATTTCGGGCTATGTTAAATATAGAGCTGCTAGGAGGAGAAGGAGTTCCATTCTTTTGTATTGTATCTTGTTCCATAATTGAGCAAAAATTCTGAGAGTGGTATTCTATGAAGCATAACAGAGGATGAGAGATTATGTAGCAAGCCATGTAGGCCATCATGTCAAAGACAAATCCACAGAGAGTGCCTCTTTCTTTGTACTTGCATTTGAAAAAAAAAGAGTAGAGCTACCTCACCTTCTAGCTAGGTTTTCTCTCATATTGGGTTTCTTAGGTCATATATCCTGTTTAATTGTGGATGGTGTGTGAGTATTATTTATGTTCTCTATTTCTCACATTTCATCTATTTTATACAAATTTTAACTAGAAAACCTGTAATGAAAGAGTCTGAGATCTAAAGGAAATTAACCTTCTTAGTAAATATTTCAGTGTTTTATTAGATATGTTGTGACAAATTGTCTAGTGGATTATTCCCAACGGTTTATTAATCACTTGATAATAGTATTGCTTATTTTGAAACATGTCAGGATGTTTTTTTTGATAGATGGCTGAAAAATAAGGATAATTGATTTCTTTTTAATGTTTTAACTAACATAAGTAGAAATGGAAATGAGACTATTGATCAATTCAACAATAGGTTTGATAAGATTGTGCAGGATATCCCTCAGACTCATTATCCTACCCCAACCACCATTATTATGTATTGCATGAAATATGTTTATCCAAATTGGATCATTATATTACTTTTCATCTATCTTGATGCTTTCAAAGTGGAAAAATTGAAGGAATCAACTTGCAGGGCCATTTTAGTGTAAGGTCCTAGTTTGGAAAATTGGGGTCTGGAACCTTCTAGAGCCATTTTGAGACATTAACGACATTTTTGGGGGTTCCACTATCCATAACTTGTTCTCACATCCTTGCCAGTGTTTTAGACTCTGAGACCTTTCCAATGGTGCAAACCATGCCTCAATTAGAGCTCATATGCGAAATTTATGCATATCGTAAATTAACCTACCTTGTTGACCACAATGGTACGAGGGGATGCCATGTCATACCCTCCTTACTCAAACATATGGGGCTAGCCACATGTGGAATTTTGAGAAGATTCTATAAGGTCCAATCCTTGTCACTAATTGAGGGTTGAGGAAGTCAATATCATACCCCTGGATGACTATCGAACTATGTTAAATATCATGCCGCTAGGAGGAGAAGCGGTTCCATTCTTTAGTATTGTATTTGTTCCATAGTTGAGAAAATAACCTAGGAGTGGTATTTTGAGAGCATAACAAATGATAGATTTTGCAGCATCCATACATGCCACAGTGTCAAAGGAAACTCCAACAAGAATGCATCTTTCTTTGTACTTGCATTTGAAGAAAAGAGAGTAGAGAGACCTCACCTTCTAGCTGGGTTTTCTCTGGAATGGGTTTCCCAAGTTATATCTTGTTTTTATTTATGGATGGTGTGAGTATTTTATTTATGTTCTCTATTTTTTTCATTTCATATATTTCATACATTTTAAAGCAAAAAACTAGTAATTAAATAATTTTGGATCTAAAGGAAATTAACCTTCATAGTAAATATTTAATATTTTGTTAGATTTGTTGGGACAAACTGTCTAGTGGAACATCCACAATAGTTTACATATCATATTTTCAAGAGATTTTCAATTTCTTCCTCAACGAAGCTAGGCCTACAAATCTCCCAGATGTCAAGAAGAAAGCCAAAATCTTGGATGAAAGTTGGAATCTCTCATGAAAGTCAGACATTTTAAGTCCTCCCAGGAATAAAGTTGATCATAAATAAAAATGATTCTCTTTCCATCGGGCCTCATCCCGATCCAATCATGCTCCTTGTGGAACAAAGGAGGAAGATTCAAACAACTTTCATGCAGGCGACTAATGCAATATAGAGCAAGATTGTGCATATGGAAAGAAACCAAAAACATAACAAGTTTCCACCAAGGAATGGATATTGATACCCTCCTCCAAATCAGAGGCATCCTATAGCATTGGATCCAACCAACATTCTTGAGCATAAACATATTACTATTGAAAGACATGCCAAAGTATTCATAATGAAAATACTTACACCACTTACTTAGAAAGAGTCATGACATGTGATCAAAATGGCAAAGATTTCTTCGATACATGCAACGATGTGTTTGATGGGAAATATGATTTCCATTTGTTCCCAAAAAACATGCAACATGTCAAGGATAATTCTATTGAAGAAGAAAGATAAATCATGTTGTTCGGTGAAATGCCTTCTCTAGAGGAAATTAATCAAATGTACCAGGACAAATTCAAATGTTTGAATTATCAAAGAAAAAAGGGTAGCTCACCACAAGAAGATCAACAAACATGTCCTTTTGAGCCTCCTAAAGGAGGCAATAAACCTACAGGGCTAGTTGTCGAGACACCTCAAGTTAATCCCTCAGTAGTCAATCCTTTTGAATTCAAGTTTGATATATCAAGTTGGATGGGCAATGTCAAGATTTCCATCCCTCTTGTTGAGCTAGCAAAGATTAATGTCAAGATTTCCATCCCTCTTGTTGAGCTAGCAAAGATTCCTTCTATGAAGAGTTAAATTAAAGAAGTTTTGGGGATGGAAGTGATGAGTCAAACAACCCATGTTGTGGATGAGAACAAATATTCCCCCATTATTCTTCAAACCATGAATTAGGAAAGGAATAATAATCCAAATCACCAACTATTCTTCATATCTTTACTAGTGGGTGATCTAATGTTGCACAATTGCATGTTGGATTCTGGAGCTTCAACCAATGTAATGTATCTTACAATAATGAATTGGTTTGGTTTAAATAATTCCAAATCTTACAAGAATATATGTGCTACAGACTCCAGAGAAGTCAAAGTATGTGGATTGGTTAATGATCTTCAAGTAAGCTTGGAAATTTATCCAAATATTTCTTTGGTAATGGATGGGGTGGTCATTGATGTTTCAAACACTTGGGGTAAGCTCTTACCTTGAAAGTGGGATTTTGATCTTGGAGGTAGCATCCAGATGAATCTATCTTATGCTACAATCCCCACTTATGAAGGCACTTTTGTGACTCTACACCAAGAACTTATGAGAAGATATCATATAGAAGACCCACAAGATCCTGAGAATGAATTGGTTTCCTATGAATATGGTTTCGGATCCTACACCATGCTTGTAATAGAAGTATCTCCTCAGGAAGACATCAACAACATGTGTAAGATGAATTTTGATGGGGCCAAGTCCCAATTAGGTATGGGTGAAGATGGCAATATTTCATGTTATATTTTTTTGTTTGGAATCTGATGGAACTAACAATATAGCAAAGTATGAAGTGCTCTTGCTTGGTTTAAATTTGGCTAAAGATTTTGGAATTAAAGTTTTACATATTATTAGTTATTCTAATCTAATAATTATGTAAGTGAAAGGTCATCTTGCATGTAAAACTGAAAGGTTGAAAAGATACATGAATGTAGTATGGGATGCCATGGAATGGTTTGATTATTTATCTTTAGAAGTAGAGAATAGAATGTTCGATGAAAAAGCAAATGCACTAATTGTTTCTTCCTCAACACTTAAAACTTGTGAACATTTGATGGAAAAGGGAGTGTTGGAAATTACCTTCAGACTTTCGATTCCATATAACTTCATTAATATGCTATCTATGCTTACAAGCTAATATGCTTTCTTTTGAATTTTGAACTATGTATTATTATCTCCACCATTTCTAAGGTGGACTAAGATTATGTGTCATATTTCGAGGTAAAATAGAATAACCTTACACTAACCAACATATAAGAGATCACATCCCAACACAGTTAAATTCTCCACTCTAATTCTCATTCTCACAACAATCTAAAAATGGTCAATTTGAATATGAATTCAAATAGACGGTGCACCAATATTATTGAAGCTATACATGAATACATTCAATCTAAAAATGGTCAATTTGAATATGAATTCAAATAGACGGTGCACCAATATTATTGAAGCGATACATGAATACATTTTTTGAGATGCAAGTTTAGGGAGAATACCTCCACCTAGAGAATGCCCACCTCTCCCATTTCATAATGGTTATGAGAATTCCTCCATAGTGACATAGAGTCAAAGTGAAGCCAATATACATTGAGGATCTGGAAAAATCTATATCCACAACAACTATCAATTACACCAGCTCTCAAGTGATGCCCCAATGCTTTGCTATTATGAGTCAAATGTCTATTTAAGTGGGAAATTAAGAATATTCGAGCTAGATATTTGCTGGCTACTAAATCGATTAATGAGGTAGCATTCAATAGAGTGTCCTATAGACTTCTTTGCCCCAATAATTTCCTATGGAGTTTTAGATAGATAGAGCAAAAGTGAAAAGGCCTTTCTCTTGCCACAAGAAAAAAACGTTATTGGATGAAGCAGGAAGAAAAAACTAACATGAAATAAAAATTCTCCTACTACTCCAACTATTCAAGCTCTGCGTCCATCATTATCTTACAACGTATGTCTGAGACAATGGTCTACGTTTATTATTATATTTCATCATATGTTTGAGAAAACAATAGAAGAAAAACAACTAGGATAGACAAATTCAACAATTGTGATGATATATATCTTTGCTAACAGAAACATGGATGAAGTGTCAATAGAGGATTTGCAAGAATGTCAACCATGTAGTGCAAAGGAATGACTCATATTATGCAAGTTGTGACTTAATTAATACAACACCTTTAAGCTCCAATCCACCCAACAACTACAACTGGAAACATCTAGACAACCAAGACACATTAGTTAGCTAGCAACATTTACATCATGGTTTGGTTGGTATAAGGTATTAATAAGGGAGACACATGGCAACCCGAAAGCTTTACATTAACATATGTTTTTCAAATGCCAATGGTCTCATTAATAAACTTAGTTTCAAATACATTTCGCTAACTATCCATTTTTGTATGGTTGTTTATATTATTGTTGCCATGCACTCATCTAATTTGACTAGGACTATGCTATGATATGGCGTAATTTTTCTCAGAGGGGCTTCATTTTGTTGACCAATATCTTATCACACTCATTCATAAAGAGATTTTTTTAAATTGTGAAAAATAAAGTGTATATATTGTAGGGATTGTGGGGGTGGATATTGGGTATAGAGGGTTTATAGGTATTGAGGGTATATAAATGGTATCTAGTAAAAACATTTAACAAAAGGATTTTGGGAGGTAGTTATCAATATCTAGTGAAATTAGTGATATTCTTTAATATCCCACTAACACACATGCTATGTAAATACTCGCGATTTTTTTAAACTAGAGTAGGTTTTTTAATGTAACTTTATCTAACATAATGCTAACCCCTCAACATCTCCTCCAAACTGAATTGTATAAAGCACAGATTCTTGTAAATAAATTATAAAAAAAGATTGTAATTACAATTTTTAAAAGTATCACTGATGGGATCTAAACTTGTAACCTCTTAAAAAAAATATACAAATTTTTAACCATTAAACCCAATCAAACTTTTAAAAAACTTTTACATATAAATTAACATATTTCTTTTATAATTTAATTTACAAGAACCACTTATTTACAAATCTAAAAAACGAATATTTAATAAACAGATTTTAAGTATTCATAAATTTTTACATATGAATATGAATTAATTAACGTTTAGAAACAAAGTGAATTATTTTTCCTATTTTATAATTTTGCAAATTCAATTTTCTGATTGTGATTAGATTTAAGTAAAATTGCAGTTAAACTATCTTGTAAATATATTATTAAAAATGAATTTAACTTGTATTTGGGTTTTAATATTTAAGTTTTACGTATAGTGATAAAGGTTAAATAGTTTTGGATGTTCCATCACTCGTTTACAGTCGAAAAATTGAAGACTTTTAAGTTTTTTCCATTTAAAAAAAATTATAGAAACTAAAATTAACACAAATATGCCGTGGCCGAAAAAGGTGGAAAGGAAAGTAAACGCTGGGACCGGTTTCGGATTTTTTAATCCCTCGTGACCGTTCACTTAGTTGTCATAGCGCGGCCGAGCTGAGCTTCGTGGCAGCATACCAACCGCCATTTAGTTATCGTGACAAAGCGGCAACGCAATTTTCACCGTTAGATGGTGGCATATTCGCCAGGAAATATTCTCCGGTGATCGATCCTGGTCGTCGATTTCGTCTGCACATTCTTTAAATCACAGGGTTAGGGCTGATGAAGTTCTATTCGTTCGATCCTGTGATCGATTCTCTCTGCGTGAAGTTGTTTAGGGTTTCTGTCTTTGCATTATGTTTTTATTTTGTTTCCGTAAGATTTAACCTTTCCTTCTTCCCCTGATTTTGATGAAGCACAAGATTTAACCTTTCTTTCTTCCCCTGATTTTGATGAAGCACAGCACATCTTTATGATTTGAGATTTTATTGCATCCATTTATATGTAGTTGAGGATCTGAACTTTGCAGGATCGATCTCTCCCGAGATTCTGTTGTTAACCGGCATTTTCTCATTAAAGGTGAAGATCGGGCCGTGGTTTTAATGGATCGGCTTAAAGGACAGTTTATCGTTGCAGAATGCATAATGAAGCTTGGCACGGGATTCTATCTGTAGATCGAGTTAGCTATAGCTGTAATTTGTTTATTGTATAATTTAGGGCCGTGAAAGGCCCTGTGAGGGTTTGTGTTTGAGAGGTTTCCATGATCTTGCCTTTGCGGGTGCGCTTGCAGGCAGATCTAAACATTAATAATGAAAATCATTTATACTTTCTTGCCGGGAGGGCCGTGGCGGGGTAGATTTGCCCGGCGGTGCCTCTTTCTTTGCGGATTGGATGGGTTTGCAAAATGCTCTTTGTTTTTTTTTTTAATTCATCTTCTGCACATAACAAACATATACACAGGACGATCGCTTGCAGCAATGATGACAGTTCTGGGCAAAAAGTTGTGCATCGCGAAGCTTCAGAAATTCAGGAGTGTAAGGACGGGTTTTGATCTCCGACGCAGAAAGATCTTAGAGACTGTCTAGATTTCCATGGACTGAAATCGCTTCGGACAGGGATTGCCCAAAGGTTCTTCTAAAATAAATACGAATGTAGAAATAAAGATAAAATATGTCTGAAAATATTGTAAACCATGAAAATTTGGAAACATAACAGCATAAAGGTAAAAGAAAAGGTTCTTCTAAAATAAAAGGTAAAAGAAAAGGATCTTCTAAAATAAATACGAATGTAGAAATAAAGATAAAATATGTCTGAAAATATTGTAAACCATGAAAATTTAGAAGGGAAGATGGAAAAAATGGAAAAAGATGGAAAAAATTATATCGAGAAGTAGTGGTCACTGTATTTCTTTGATAGGTGGGATGTTTTATAAGTTGAGTTAATTTTAATTAATTAATTAGATAAAAGTGATATATGTAGTGATATATGATAATATTTATATTGAAAGTGGCCTAACATCACGATAGATCTATCTTTTAACTCATTGGACAAGAGAATTGGGAAGAATTAAGAGATTACATCTTTTAACTTGTTCGGGATAAAGAATATGTTCCCAGTTTTTTCTTACATTTGATTTAATTATATTTTAAATAAGTTAGTAATAATATTAATTGTAAAAATTAATTTAATTAATTGTTATTAAATTTAATAATATTAATTTTAATAAAAAATAATTTTATTAGTTTATTAGTTGTTTGTAAATAAAATATAAT
>JASDQU010687211.1:32697-44687 GCA_032191745.1 Picea mariana
TATATATATATATATATATATATATATATATATATATATATATATATATATATATATATATATATATATATATTTCTGAGAGAAAAAAACTTTATATTCCATATTAGAATATATATTTTACCATCCTTTTAAAAGGATTGAATCTTGCTTCTCATTCTTAGTTTGAGATTTGAAAATGCTCTTCTCGATGTAGAAACTCCCTGATAAAAAGAAAAACACATTCCTTCTATTCTTATAGAGTATGAAACGATCTACTATTCTTATTCTCATTCTTATTTTGAGCTTTGGAAATGCTATTCTTGACTGTAGAAATTTCGGATTCTTTTACTTACATAAATTTCAACTAGGATAAAAAGAAAAAATCCATATTTCTTCTATTCTTATAGAGTATGAAACGATATTCCTTCTATTCTTATAGAGTCTAAAATGACCTGCTCTAGTTGCTGCACTACTCGAGGCTTGCTTCATTGCAAGAAAAGTAAAAATTAAAAGACAAGAAGAAAGATCCCTCATCTAGTGAGAGAATCCTAAGAGATAAAGGATCCCTCATCTAGTGATAAGGCTTCCTTTGAGAGAGCAACAAATTTGGAGTTCAATTCTAAATATATATGGGAGAATGAGGACCCGATTTAAATTTTTCTCCATGAACAAGAACATTCACATTGTTGTGAACTCCGCCTTCATGTTTGTGCCAAGCCTAGGAGCATATATGTAAGGCTTTGGGTGTCAAAGACCGAGCACACACACTTCCACCACAAACCAAGATGAATGGCATTAGGCAGACAAGAATCTTGGTGCGAATAAGGAGACAAAAGTCTTCATATATGAGGAGGTTAGGGTTCCTTGGGAATGCATCATGCCAAGGAACAACTCCACCCAAAAGATAGCTTGCAAAATAAGTTAGGCTATCACTTGATGAAGTACGTGGGCAGAAGGTGGGCGCTCCACCAAACAAAGTGATGGGTGCCCCACCAAAATGATCGGTTGGATAAGGGCATCTATCCAATGACTCGACGAATAAGGCACCCAATCCAACCAACAAACATAAGGCATACTTGTATTGGGTGAGCTCGGTCACCTTAGGTGCTCGACAGGCCAAGGGGAGCTTGACCAAGTTGTCATGCAACATACGTTTAGCCAATAGTTGAAGATTGGTGGGTTGATGATTGGTTGTGGGCATAACTTGGGTGCCCAAGCAAGAATAAATAGTCGACTGGAAGAAGGAGGGCATGCTTAGGTGAGTCGGTCGACTCGCCTAAGGGACGTGCACACCTTATATGAAGGTTGGCCCAAGAGTTATGTGGACAAGTTTCCAAATTTTGGGTCGTTCCAAGGAAAAGGGATGCACTGATTGGGAGAGTTAGGTGCATATATATGGAAGGAGGAGACAAAATGAAAAGGAGATGCATGGAATCAAGGAAGCAAGACAAGTGATCTACAATCGTCCAAAGAAGTGGTGATCACAAGTTGCACAGCTGGAGGAAGATGAAGCAAGTATCTTAGAGATGAAGTAGAAAATTGGACAGGAAGGACGCTCAGAGATGAGACCGATAAGAACGACATCGGGCGGGAATTACACTCAATGTGAATAAGGAGACAAAATTCTTCATATATGGGGAAGTTGGGGTTCCTTGGGCACACACTGTACCAAGGAACAACTCCACCAAAAATATAGCTTGCGACATAGGTTAGGCGATGACTTGATGAAGGATGTGGGAAGAAGGCGGGTGCTCCACCAAAAGAGGTCATGGGTGCCCCATTGAAATGATGGATTGGATAAGGGTGATGGTTGAACAATTCGACGGACAAGGCGCCTGGTCCAACCAACGAACGAAAGGAAGACTTGTGTTGGGCGAGCTTGCTCACCTTGGGTTCCCGATGCACCAAGGGGAGTGTAACATCCCCCGACCTACAACTCCACTGGGTAATGCTACCAACACAACTTTAACTTAGCCTTTAAATCTCTTATACCTTTTTGTAACATCCCCAGCCAACACAGAGACCAGTTAACGCTACTACGCGGAAACAATCACATATAAATATATAACATGCATTTTAACGGTGGAGGTTGGTTGAAGATGATGTTACGCGACGTTCAGAACCAGCCAAGAAGAAGTCAAAGAAAAAAAGAAAAAGTTTGCTATGATGGTAGAATTGAAAGATTGGTTAACTCTTTTAAAAGGATAGGAAAGTCTTCTTAAGAGGAAAGGGTTGATGGATAAGTTAGTCGAAACACTATCTTTGGGGGTCGAAGTCTGTCTATAAGGAACTAACGTCTGAAAGGGAATTGCAAGAAACGCAAAAGTTACTCTTGAACTCTACTTTTCGATTCTCCCCGATGTACCTGGATTCCTAAACCAAACAAACCTGGGGAGCTGCGAGCCATTACCCAGCCCAACAGAGTTACTGCTACTATACAAATTCAAATGTAATAGACAATAATTCACATGCAATGGAACACATGGTAACATTCGAGCATCAGTAGCACAAACATGCATAACATATAAATTAAGCACAGACTGATACTTATCTTTTAGCTGGAGTAAATCCACCAACTACATGCAGACCTTCCACGAACCTCCCAGCCTTAGACCGCACTGCTCATCACTCTCAACAGTAGGTCACCCCCGAGCTAGGACTAAGCTCCACCGGGAAAGGGAATCCTAGGCTAGGTAAGGTCAACAAGAAGACACACACTTTATGAGGAAGGATTCTCTCCCAGGAGCCACTTATGCCCACTGGTCACAAGCTCTCATTCCCCACATGCCTGTCCCACCCCAGGAGTATACACCTTCACTGTCACACAGGACAGACCATCGAATGCTTCACCTCCCTTGCCTTGGGCTTCAACAATAGGACAAACCAGAATTCTCAGAGCTCTATAGCAGCTACGGGACCCCTTCCAGGAGAACTCCCTTCCACAACACACTTTCTCACCTAGAGAGAGTTGCCCACGGGCCTGACAACCTGCTTCTTCAACCGCAACCACCTCCTTCACTTGGAGAGAGTGTTGCACACAGGCTTGACAACTTGCTTCTTCAACTCTGTTCTCGCACAAGGAGGACAATAACAAGACTCACCAAGGAGCAAATGACGACAGTAATTCACACCCAGCGAAGGGACTGCATGGCCACAATAGTCCACAGTTATACCACACATGACATGGACAATTACGGGATGCTCAGGCTTCACAGAAGACGCAGGTCAGCCTCACGGGTTCCCACTGGGTTCGTGACCAGGAAACACCGCAGAGGTCAATTTTAGAGGAAAAACAGGTTTAGACTTTGGATGGATGAATGACCAACAAACTCACGCGGAGGTTGGAAGAATGGGAAGCGAACCCCCAACACGATTGACTCACGGGTTACTAGTTCCAACGTCCCTGGTGGATGTCCCCATTCACGGTTAGATAGTGGATGGAGAATCGCCAGACTCCACAGAATGAACCCCACAACACAACTCAACTCATTCTCTTAGTCCTCCATCACTCTTTCTTCATGGTCGGTCGACACACAATGATGTTTATATTTTATTAATGATCTGCATAATTACACATACAAAAATCAGGCTGCTGACCTTTAACATCTAGGCTCTCCGACTTACTTGCACATAAGCTTACCAACTTACAATTGCCCGGCTCACCAGCCTACAAACATGTTTACAATACATAAATATAACTGGGGCTCATCCTTGGGGTATTACAATCCCCTCCCCTTATTTTTGCACTTTCCTCAGTGCAACTTACTTACACATATATAATGCAAAAATTCTTCAAAATCTCCAAGCTTCAACTATTGGAAGCCTATTATCCAACTTTACTTTCAAGCACCAATTCTGGTATCCATACTGCAGCTAAAACTCAATCACTCTATTCCATAGAGTTTCTTCAGGAAAACATTCAACTTATTGTTCCTTGTTACATGCTTCAATTAAACCTCATTGAAAGCACCGAATGGCTGTAGATCCACGATGTTCCATCCATTGATAAAATCTCAGTAGTGCTATAACTCCATAGATGTAAACACTCTTCTTGTACACCTATTCATTCGGAAACAACATTAGAACATACATGCAATACATATACAAGAAATTCTAATAACATTATAACCTGTATATGAATTATGAGATACATAGCATACAATGAATAGAGAATTGATACTTATCTTTTGATTGATAAGAATTTCATATCAACATTGTCTAGGCCAAGGTACCAAACCCCAACAACATTCCAACCAACGGTCTCTCTTCCCCACATGCCTATCCCACCGCAAGAGTGTGCACCTTGACTGTCACACAGTCCATCGGCTGTTACACCTCCCTTTCCTTGGGCTTCAACAACAAGTCAGACCGAAATTCTTAGAGCATTATGGCTCGAGGAGTTCAAACTGCCCTCAGAGGTCTCCAATCATCATCTTCCCCAAGCTACTCTTTGTAGTCAACATTCCACTTTAATCAACATCATCTCATCTACATCACCCACATGCATTTATAATGAGAAAACATAAAAGAATTCATTTAGGAACTCCACTTAGTTCAAAAGGGAATTCAAAATTTTCCCCAAACATGAAATTCCATTTCATAATTCTTCTTGGTTGTTGCCATATATGAATGCAGCCTTCCTTGTGGTTTTTCCACAAGCACCAAACTGCATACCATTTTCCTGCAAGGCTTCATCTTGCACATTGCCAACAATTGTCAGTATTTTCTGTACATCATAATTCAATTGCAATATGTACATAATCATACGTAGTGAACTTAGAATTGCCCGTACCTAGAAATTCAATCACAATTACCAAACAATTTAACCAAATAGAATGACTCATCATTCTATGCATATGCATGTTCATAATTAATAACAGTAAGTTTATTATTTCAATTTTCTGAACACAAAATTTTCTGTAGTCTCTATTCTTGTGACTACCTGGCTTGCAACTTTCCTGTTGCAATGTTTAACAGCTCCTGAAATGTTCTCAACTTCCTGAGTTAGCAACATTTCCACCATTAGTATAATTATTTTCATGAAAAAAAGAACATATATACATGCACTCACAAAATTCATTCAACAAAATGCATTTAAGTATACACTTCCATCACTTACTATACATGAGTGCAATTCTCAATGCATACTTATTCAATGCACCTTGCATTGAATTACATAATGCTCTTTATCTCAGTCATGTATCTCACCATCCATGAGTTGGAATTCTGGTCAATGTGTTGACACATTCTCCACACACTTCTATTGTCTTCCCAATTAATTGGATGCCTTCCTTTTTGACCTGAACACTACACCAAGAATATAATTTTGTGGTGTTCATTAGTGTTAGAAAAAAGGTTGCAGCCAAGTTTTATTTAAAGGTAGGAAGCTTTTAGTACCTGTGTGGTTCATAACCTTTCCATATCCATACCTTGCCATATCCAACTAGGTCATGGTCTCATACATGACTATCTTACTGGCATTCATTCCTATAACAAGTTCTTATCTTTTAATTCTTTGGTTATTACCCCATAACCAAATTAACATGACATTCTACTATGTCAGTGTGTGCATTCAGAGGATGAAAAGCTTTGATTTAATATAGGCCTCCAACCTTTACTACATCCAATGGTATGCATTCAATAATATAATCCTGTGATTTTATAAAAATAACTATGGCTGAGGAAATTCTTACCTAAATTTCCTTTCAGCAATTATGCAAAAAGAGTAATAAAAACTCATACGTACATGACTGCCATTAATAAATTTTATACTACCTGAATGTATGATAGCAGTAGAATTTTTTGTGCTTCTTTTATCAAACTTATAACCAACACTTCATCTCTCTATTGCTTCACTCCTTATGCAACAACATCACCAACAACACTTGCAAACACACAAGCATTCTTTCCTCTGGCTGACTCAACAAGCCGTAACATACTTGCTGCCACAGAAATTGCAGCAACTTCTTTCTCCCTATAAAAATTTTCCTTATTCAACCCAAAAGTCTTCAATTCTTCCTGGGTTCCTGAATCTTCTTGTGTTCTCATTGTAGTCACTGTACATGACTATATCTTCCCTGATCACTTTTGAGGCAATTCCCCCACCTTAGCAGGCTTAGCTGACCTCCCGATCAAAGGATCTTTCAAACTTTTGAGTCACATTGACTCTTCGGGCTCGTGATTGAACCCAAAACAATTATACACAAGTCTCCTTTCCTTCTGTGTGCAGGTCCTGATAGACCCGGGGGCTATTCCCGCGCTCTTCCAAAACTCCAAGTTTCAGGTGCTAGCCCCTTTTTCGTTAGACCCTTCCTCATAAGACCCTGGGCTATGACCTCACGAAAAACTGTGATTGTGGGCATGGGAAAGAGTGGTTTTAGGCCAACCCACTTTTCGCCCCACAATTCACCTCCAGCTGCCACACATCACTTTGTTAAAACTGTGGTATAAATTGCGTCCCGCTCTCAGATTTTTAACATCCGAGCAAGTTCTGGCCCGCAATCCATCTTGTCCATCGATCTCCAATTCCTTGGCGATACCTCTTGATCAACGAATGCTGTTTAATATTTACCTACCTCTGGCTAACTATGCAATCAACAACCTTTTTCCCTTTCACGCACGATCTCAGATCTCTGCAATTTGTTGACACGTATCTCCCTTCCAAATCAACAACTACGAATGATTCCAGCCTTCTGGCCTTTGGGAGTTTCAACTCTCAACTATATGCTTTTTCCCGTATGACAATCTTTCAGAGTGGGAGATCTAATGACACCTGTCCTCAACAATTAGATGGTTCTGATGAACTTTGGCTCTTCAGCCTTCGGGAGTTCTCATGTCTCCACACACACAAATCTCCAGAGTGAATTTCCCTGGAGTGACAGATCTTCTTCCACGCATCCTCTCCAAATCAACGACCCTTATTCTCTTCAGGACTTCGACTCTTTCCGACCAAGACTAGATCAACAGTCCTTCGACTCCCTTCTTGATCAACGATTGATATCTCCTTTGGGTCTTTGGAATTTTCCCTCTCCGCCTTCCTCCATATTTCTAGATCTCGCACCGCGTGTCCATCTTCACATTGGCAGCTCTCATCCGCTTTGAGACTTCGGGGTTTGACAGTCTCAATTCTCAATTGAGTCCCCAGTGTAATTCACCCGAAGACGTTGATCTATTGACATGTACTCCTGGCGATCAATGACCAAGACCTAATTTGGGTCTTTACCTGGAGTCCATAGGGTTATGCCACCTGTTCTCCTTGACAATGGATGGTCCCAAATCACTTTGGGACTTCAGGATTTTGACAAGTCCACTCTCCTGTGCACACTAGGGTTAAGTCTCATGAGCTTGCCTCTGGATCCAACTGCTACTAGTCCTTCATGCTCAGACCTAACAGATGGGATCTGTTCCTCTCCTCTGTGCTTCCTTTAATTTGTTGGATGCTAATCTAACAGTCTAGAATCCTCCCCACAACTGATCTGACGGCTGTTTTCGCTCCTCCTCCTGAGCTATTGACTTCTTCTGGCTTGGAATATTTTGTCAGTGTTGAAAGGCTTCAGCCTTTGACCTTTCTCCTATGAGTCTGCCTCCTAGATCTCGTCTTCGCTCTCGTAAGCGTTATCTCTTCTGAGCTTTTAGGACTTAGAATGAGTCCATGTCCCACACACTCCTTGCATTATCTCTTCTGAGATTTTCAATTTATTCAGTCTCCTAAGGGTCTCGATCCTTCTGTTTCCTTTCAAAGGAAAACTTCATGCTCTCCTGGAAACCTTCTACTCAAAGCACACCTTGATGAGCGTTTTCTACAGAGTGTTCAATAGCTTTGTGAGTATCTTCCTCTGATACTCTTCTCCTTGAACTCGACAAAGAGTTCTCTCTGTGCACACTTCCACTCGCTCGATGCCCATCTGGTAGAGCCCTACAGAGTTCTCAGTGACTCTATCTCTCTCTGAACTCGACACAGAGTTCTTCCTATGCATTCCTTGCACTTCTGCTGACGAAGGTTCAACGATATCTCTCTTGAGCTTCTCTGAGGTTAACTTACCTCTGTCAACACACTCCTTGCGGACAATGTGCACTGCTTGCACTTGAAAACTTAAAGAAGAGAAACAATTGAAACTTATTCAATACTTCACCAATTTACGCATTTAAACCAATATGATTTAAGAAACCGTTCATATTTCATTTTATTTCTGAGATCTTCTCCTCTCTGTAATCATTTTCAGGCACTATTTCCTTTCTCTCAGTCCCCAACCCACGCAACCATGGGTCGTGACCAAGCGCTAGATTAATAAGCGCTTACTCGGGCCATCGACCTTCGGCTTCAGAAGATTTCCAAGCACCACACAACAATCTCTCAGAGTTCCAGATTACCGAACTCGCGACGTAGGGTATATCGACCATCCACGTCTACTCAAGATCTGAGGGCTGACACTTACTATGGAACCTCAGGTGTTTGAGTTTCAGGTCTTCGGGACTTGGAAGCTTCGGAGGATCTCGCATCCACACATCCAAACTGTTAATCTCCGAACATTCTCAATCACCTTTGGTGACATCATTATGTCACATCACTTAATGTTTTCCAACTGCGGGGGCATGTAATGGTGGTTTGGAGTAACCCGACTTTCATCCCGCAATTATTCTGACGCTGAAACATAACCCCTCGGTGAAATCACAGTTTGTATTGCGGGACCACCTTGGAGAATTAACTCTAGTACAACTTGGATCCCCGCAATGCCTCCTGGCCGTCGATCTTGATGTATCGTGATCAATTCCAGTGTGGGTCCTCTAACCTTTAAATTCACTATGTAACCTTGGGTCCCACTAACCATGCTCATACGGAGTGTCACATGGCGACATACTAGCGACTGATTCGTGGCCCAATCAGATGGGTGTCACACGTCATGTTCCATATGGCATTTCAACCTTCCACAGGTTCAGAACCCATTGACACGTGGCACACATCCCCTGTGTCCACATCACCTCTAGGTGACATCATCATGACTCACCACTTCAGCTCTTTGGGAGATTTTTCCCTTCACTACTGCGTTTGACCTTTTAACATTGGCTTCATCCAATGGTCGAGCTCTCCTCTCCAGAACCACGGTGTAGATCCACTTTGGAGCTTCGGGCTTCAGCCCTTCTCTTGTTTCTGGAATCAGACTTCACTGAAGTCACGAAGTCTGAAGGGCTTCCAGGTTAACTCTTCTGCACCTTCCCCAGATACGGTTGTAAGGGATTTCCCTTCCTTCCAAACAGATCCTACAACATAGAACACACTATGTTACTCTACGGATTTGCAAAGGAATTCACGGTTAACTGCCTCACAACATTACCAGATCTGATGGTTGTGAAGGATTCTCCTTCTCTGAAACAGATCCTAAGGTCCACATTACTCTGCGGCCCTATACCACTTCTGTCAAGGTTTTATGACACTGCTACTCCTCCTGAGCTTCGTAACACGACCAAGGTAAATTCTTGGCACTTAGGAAGGTTATGAGGTTCGAAATTGGTCCTCTAGACACAATTTCCTCTTGAAACCTTGGGTCCAATGACCACTTATCCAACCCATCCAAGCTCAACGTTGAAACCATGCTCTGAACTCGAATTTTGTCTACTTCGACAACAATTCTTTCTAAAAATTTTGCTTCAATTTCCACTAACATGGCCCATCCAGGCTTAGTGTTGTAACCATGCTCTGATACCATTTTGTAACATCCCCTAGCCTACAATTCCACCAGGTAATGCTACCAACACAACCTTAACTTATCCTTTAAAGCTCTAATACCATTTTGTAACATCCCCACCCAACACAGAGACCGGTTAACGCTACTACGCGGAAAATTTCACATATAAATATATAACATGCATTTTAATTGAAATAAAACACATAACACATAGTTACTGCTACCATATAGATTCAAATGTAATAGACAATAATTCACATGCAACAGAACACATGATAACATTTGAGCATCAGTAGCACAAACATGTATCACATATAAATTAAGCATAGATTGATACTTATCTTTTAGCTGGAGTAAATACACCAACTACGTGCAGACCTTCCATGAACCTCCTAGCCTTAGACCGTGCTGCTCATCACTCTTAGCAGTAGGTCACCCTCGAGTTGGGACTAAGCTCCACCGGGCAAGGGAATCCTAGGCTAGGCAAGGTCAACAAGAAGACACACAGTTTATGAGGAAGGATTCTCTCCTAGGAGCCACTTATGCCCACTAAATCTCATGCCCCACATGCCTGTCCCACCCCAATAGTATACACCTTCACTGTCACACAGGACAGTCCATCGGCTGCTTCACCTCCCTTGCCTTGGGATTCAACAACATGCCAGGCCATAATTCTCAGATCTCTATAGCAACTACGGGACCCCTTCTAGGAGAACTCCCTTCCACAACACACTCTCTCACCTGGAGAGAGTTGCCCATAGACCTGACAACCTGCTTCTTCAACCAAAACCACCTCCCTCACTTGGAGAGAGTGTTGCACACAGGCCTGAAAACCTGCTTCTTCAACTCCGTTCCCGCACAAGGAGGACAACAACAAGACTCAACAAGGAACAAATGATGACATTAAGCCACACTCAGCCAAGGGACTGCATGGCCACAACAACCCACAGTTATAACACACACGACATAGACAATTATGGGATGCTCAAGCTTCACAGAAGACGCGGGCCGACTTCATAGGTTCCCACTAGGTTCGTGACCAGGAAACAATGCAGAGGTCGATTGTAGAGGAAAAATAGGTTCAGATTCTAGATCGTTGAATGACCAACGAACTCATGCAGAGGTTGGAAGAATGGGAAGTGAACCCCCAACATGATTGACTCGTAGGTTACTAGTTTCAGCGTCCTTGGTGGATTTCCCCATTCACGGTTAGACAATGGATGGAGAATCGCCAAAATCCATAGAACAAACCCCACAACATGAATCAACTCATCCACTTTTAACTGCATGTGCCCAAGTTGACACTTGTCTTCCTGGAGCTGTATGCACTACATTTGCATTCGTTCCCCTTTCCCAGGAACTTAGGACAACACTCATCAATTGTCCACCTTAGCCTTCAGGAAATAATAATAAATTATTATCCCCTTTAGAGGTAAGCTCCCTAGCTTATCCCCTAGGCCCACACACTTAGCCTCCTCCCTTACCCAACCTTGTGGAAGCTTAGTCCCCCATCACTCTTTCTTCATGGTCGGTTGGCATGCAACGATGTTTATATTTTATTAATGATCTGCATAATTACATATACAAAAATCAGGCTCTTGACCTTTAACATCTAGGCTCTTCGGCCTAATTGCACATAAGATTACCAGCTTACAATTGATTGACTCACCAGCCTACAAAACATGTTTACAATACATAAATATAACTGGGGCTCATCCTTGGGGTATAAGAGGGATCTTGACCAAGGTGTTGTGTAACATACATTTAGCCAACGGTTGAATATTGTTGGGTTGATGATCGATTGCAATCATAATTTGGGTGCCCAAGCAAGAACGAAGAGCCAGTTGGAAGAAGGAGGGTGTGCTTAGGTGACTCAGTCGACTCGCCTAAGGGATGTACATACCTTAGATGAAGGTTGGACCAAGGGTTATGTGGATAAGTTTCTAAACACTGTGTCTCTCCAAGGAAAATGGACATGCTGGTTGAGAGAGTTTGTTGGCAAATATTGAACAAGCAACGAATGCGTGTTGATGATTGTTGTCTTTGATGGCAACAACATAAATGGCAGGATATGAAGGATAAAACCCCTTGGGGATTCAGGCGTAAAAGCTTAGGAGGAACAACATTGAAGAAAATGTGCGCAGCAAGAGTTTACAGAGAAGAAGGAAGACAGAGATCCAGTGACCGTTGGATCCCATCCAAATTTCCCGAAAGGTCGACAACCGTTAGATCTGCAGAAGTTGCGAGGGAGATAAGCCATCGGAGATTCGGGGATCGGGATTTCAATATGCAAAGTTCACTCGACAACGAAAAACCCCGAAATCGTGA
>JASDQU010687211.1:72326-84082 GCA_032191745.1 Picea mariana
ACTGGATGGAAACACCTACTTCCACTTATACAAGCACCAACTTGCATACAAAAAACTCTGTGTTTTCCCAAGCACCACCTTGCCACCCTATTTTCTATCCACAACTAGATGGAAGCTACAACTCCCAATATTCAAGAATCAAATTGAATATCAGAGGACCACAGTCCTCCCTAACTTTTAAGTTCTGTACATCATCTAGCATTGAGCACCAACTCAATGTGAGTCTACTACCTCTATTTTACAAGCTCCAACTTGTTTGAGAGCACCAACTCTCTGGTTTCTCTAGCACCCACTAGAAGGAAGCACTTACTCCTTGAGTGTTCCAGCACCGACTGGATGGAAACACCTACTTCCACTTATACAAGCACCAACTTGCATACAAAAAACTCTGTGTTTTCCCAAGCACCACCTTGCCACCCTATTTTCTATCCACAACTAGATGGAAGCTACAACTCCCAATATTCAAGAATCAAATTGAATATCAGAGGACCACAGTCCTCCCTAACACCACCCTTCCTCCCTGATTATGAATAATTGATTGACAAACAAACAATACAGACATTTCAATTCCTACCCCTTCTTCACTATTCTGCAATTCTTCTCTGGTTCAAAAACTGTTCTATAGTTCTACTCTGCTTCATGCTATTATGCTATTCTTCTCTTGCTTCTATCTATTCGACAACTGTTACTCATCTCTGAGTTTTATCTCATGCTCTGCATTCTTTCATTTTACCCTTCTTACAGTTCATCTCATTGTTTCGATTAGAACAACCAACCTTACACATTCACTACATCTCTCCTTTTATACTCACCAGCCTCATCAGTTACACCTTGAATCTCCTTGGGCAAAGACAAAAATGTCTCAGCAACTGAATCGCCAAATGATTAAGAACCATGGTTCAATTTTGCTAACTGAATTGTAACTGATCAACTAATCTGTGAAGTGCAACAGTAGCCCTCCAATCATATTCTTGACTAATCTGCATCGTTCGATTACCAATGATGGATCTCACGCCTACTCCATATGCCCATTGGCTGTGACCACGAGCCTAATCAGAATGCCTTTCACATTTCACATTTCGGCAATCCTATGGTGAAGAGTCTTGACTCTTCATGTTGCGATCTCTGAAAAAGGGGCTTAGCTCCGCTAGCTCCTCCCTCTCACATGACCACTGGCGGTGATCTGGCGCTTATCCACAAAGCGCTTCATAGTTTACAAATTCAGGAATCTTGTGGTGAAGAGTCTCAACTCTTCATGTTGCGATTGCCAAAATGGAGCTTAGATCTGCTAGCTCCTTCCCCTTACATGACCATCGATGGTGACCACAGGATGCACCAAAAGGTGCTTCACAATTTCACATTTGAGCATTCTTGCCGTGAGTGTCCTTGACACCTCAAACTCTTGGTATCTTAAACTCTAAAATGGAGTTAGATCAACGGTACACAATCTTGATGATTCGACGGTCCATATATTTTCATGATCTTTCATATTTCTAGTTACTGCCGTGAGTTGCTTCCTTGACTCCTCCAACTCCCGGTATCTGAAACTCCAAAATGGAGTTAGATCAATGGTCCACAATCTTGATGATTTGACGGTCCAGATCTTTTCGTGATCTCGCATATTGCTAGTTACTGCCATGAGTTGCTTCCTTGACTCCTCTAACTCTCGGTATCCGAAACTCCGAAATGAAACCTTTGTCATGCTTTGATCTATCGCCACGTGTCCCTCTTGGATCAACGATCCAGATCTTATCACGATTTCTTATATCGTGAGTTGGAAGGTTAGAGCACTTCCTTCCTTTGACTTTCTAGTCAATGAATTGTTAATCCCTCGCCATGTGTCCTCTACATACAACATTCTACAACATACCTCGATCCAAGGGTTTAGATCAACCCTCAATCTGACAGCTCAGATCATTTTGGGATATCGCATATCGCGAGTTCCCACACCATGCTCTGTTGACTCCTCCAATGTGCAAGTCAGTGAAATTCCAATCACTTGCCATGTGTCTTATGAATCCAACGGTTGGGATTTTTATCGCGATTTCGCATATCGCGAGTTTGAGGGGTTAGAGAACCTCTTTCCTTTGGATTTCCCAATCTGTGAAACTCCGAAACAAAACCTTTGTCGTGCTCTGACTGTTTTCCACGTGTCCTTCTTGTATCAACGACCCTCCTTCTTTCAAGACTTTCTAAGCCCGCTTCATCTTGTACTTAAAGATCATGCTCCTTCTTCTGGATCTGACGATGGTCGGTCTTCGCACTCAGATCTGATGCCTAAGATCTGTTCTTCTCTTCTATGTGCTCCTCCAGTCTTAATTTAGATTTGACAGTCATCGGGAATTCTGAATGGGATCCAACGATCATTGTTGCTCCTCCTTTTGAGCTTACACTGCTAATCTTGCCATTCCATCATTGTCGTTGTGCTGCTAATCGTGATCTTTGCCATTAATGACAAACATGCATACTCTACCTTTGTCTGAAAAACATGCCAATAGTGGGGCCACGTGCCACCACCTTAATTGTTGAACAATTGTACCATGTGGACCTGAAAGGTAAAGGAGATTGAAAATTCAGAGTTCAAGAGATTTGAGAAATGCAAGAGTAAAATATTTCGATGTCTCGAAGTCCCGAATTCATGAAGCGACGTGGCTTGCTGACGTCACCAAGGATGATGTGAATACATGGGATGTGTGCCACATGTTAGTGAATTAAGAACTTGTGGAGAATAGCCACTTAAGGGAAAGTGGGGTCGCGTGGGTTGAGAACTCCCGAAGGCTGAAGCGTTGGAGTCATCATGGATCGTTGATGCACCATACTTCGTGAGTTTGCCAATTCGACACTTCGAGAGATTTGTTGGGAAGTGCCTTCGATACCGTCGAAGCCTAGAGTTTCGAAGCTCCTATCCACCATAGATCAGAGAAAGGAATGTGGACTGTAGATCCACCGTTCTTCGCGTGTTCTGCAATTCATTTCTCTGTGATGTTGTGATGCGCGGAGAAGGGAAACCTAAAAAGCTCAAAGTTTCAACACTCCGGATAAGCGTCCAAATCATTAGCATTGGGTCATATGCATGGTCACATATGAACCAAGGGATGAAGAAGAAGGGGCTAGCGCTGAATGGTGAATTGTTGCGGAACATAATGTGGCTTAGAGATATAATTGTGGGGATCTTGATTGACGCAGACCCACCAAAAATGGAGTTTGATATTCTTTCTGTTGAGTCAGATTGTTTAAGTTACTTTGGAAAATTATTAAAGACTGACAGCCTAACAAAAATTCAGCTGACTGCACATTTTTGCAAAGTTAACAATTGACAGAGCTTAACTAAGTTGTTGCATAGTACAAAGAAATGGAGGAGGCACATGATGCTTACAGTTCGGAGGATGACTTTAAGGGAATGGATGTCCATTTGGGAATTGAAGGAACAAAATCCAATGGGCATGGAGAAGAAATAGATAAGGAAGTGAACATGATGGAAATCATTGAGAATTTGCAAAAAGATGTCCAAACACACCAGGTAGATAACAAAAGGCTTATGAGAGCCAAGGAGCAATAAGGAGACTTCAATGTGAAGATGATGCGGAGTCTAGAAAGAATAAAAAATAAATTGGATAAGGAGAGTGGCTCCAACAAATCAGAGAATCACGGGACCCCCGATGAGGAAATAAGAGGAAGAAGTGGTAGAAGACATCGCCAACACTCCCGAAGGAATTCCAAAAGGAGGCCACACAACAACTCAAGTCCATCTCCTACCAGAAATCATAGGAGATATGAAGTGGATGAGTTGAAGGGTGAAATGAATAAAATCAAGCATCCTACTTTTGATGGAGATCACAAGAAAGATGAATATGTTGAGGCATGGCTGCTGGGCATGAGGAAATATTTCTAACTACAGAACTATTCTTCTCATGCAGAGGGAAGAATTGCCATCTGCCAACTTAAAGGGAAGGCATCCATATAGTGGGATCAACTTTTGCAAGTACAACATGTCAGGGAGAAGAATGTTACATGAAGGGAATTCAAGAGACATTTTGAAAAGAAGTACTTAACTAAGAGTTATTATGACAAGAAAATGAAAGAGGTCTTCGAACTCAAGCTAGGAAGTGTGTCCATTGATGAGTATGAAAGAAGATTCTTGGATTTGTTGAAGTATCTTCCCTTCATCAAGGATGAGATAGTTAAGATTCAAAGGTATCTGAGTGGGCTGCCATCTTCCATCAGTGAAAAGATCCAATATGATGATCCTAAAAATATGGAATAAACTATAAGAAGAGAAAAATGCTTATATGATCAGCAAAAGTAAAAGCCTACTTTCCAAAAATCTTGGGAAGACAAGAAGAAGTTTAAGAGGGAGTAGAGGAAGAAAGGAAATAAACCACCATTTTCAGGAATAGCCCTCAAGGACAACTAGTTTTGAGAGAGCCTAGGATGGCTGAAGTAGGTGGGAAAAGGCCAAAGTAGAGACACCTATGGAATGTTGGGGTTGTAAAGGAGATCATAGGAATATAGATTGTCCTCACATAAAAGACAAGGTGAGAGTTTTTCATAATGTTCATCAAGATGAAATAGTGGAGTACATGGGAAGAAGGGTACCAAGAATCAATGCTTGGGAGTAACAAGCAAGATGAGTTTCAATCACACATGATTGAAGTTGAAGGTATGATCAATAACCATGCCCTTACTATTTTAATAGAATCAGGATCTAGTCATAGTTATATAGATCCTAAAGTTGTGGAAAGATTATGTTTTCCAAGAAGTAAGCATGATAAATCTTGGTTGGTACAATTGGCTATAGGATCCAAGAGGAAGATTGTTGAGTTGGTTAAATCATGTCCAGTGGTCATGAATGGACTGAGTACCAAGGAAGATTTGAACATATTGCCTTTGGGATCATATGATTTCATAATTGATATGGATTGGTTGGACCAACATCATACCATATTAGATTTCTATAACAAGGAATTCACTTGCTTGGATGAGGAAGGAAATCAGAGAGCAGTCCAAGGAATTCCCAGGGAAGTTACTGTCCGAGAAATATCAACAATGCAGCTAAAGAAGTGTTTCAGGAAGGGCTGTCAAATATTTGCAGCCCATATGGAAGAAGCAACTAAGGATATGGTGCCAAATATGGAGGATCATGCAGTCTTGGAAGATTTTGAAGATGTGTTCAAAGAGGTACCAAGACTACTCCCAAATAGAGATATTGATTTCTCTATAAATTTGATGCCTAGAGAAGCTCTAGTGTCAAAGACTCCTTACAGAATGAGTACACCAGAGATGAAGGAGTTGCAAATGAAACTTGAAGAACTTATGAAGAAGGGGTATATATGCTCAAGTGTGTCACCTTGGGGTGCCCCAGTCTTGTTTGTGAAGAAGAAAGATGGGACATTGAGATTGTGTATCGAGTTCTGACAATTGAATAAAGTGACTATAAAGAAAAAGTATCCTCTACCAAGAATTGATGATCTCTTCGATCAATTGAAGGATGCTAGAATATTTTCAAAGATAGATCTCAGGTCAGGGTACCATCATGTAAGGATTAAAGAGGAAGAAATCAACAAGACCGCCTTCAGAACAAGGTATGGTGATTATGAGTTCACAGTGGTGCCATTGTTTTATCAAATGCACCCGTTGTTTTTATGTGCTTAATGAATGGCGTTTTCAGGGAATATTTAGACAAGTTTGTCATTGTATTTTTGGATGACATCCTTGTATATTCCAAGTCGAAAGAAGAGAATGTGCATCATTTGAGGATGGTGTTGCAAGTGCTAAGGGATCATCAGTTGTATGCCAAATTGAACAAGTGCTCATTTTATCAAAAAAAAATTCACTACTTGGGGCATATCATTTCAAAGGATGGGATAGCAGTGGATCCTAAGAAGATAGAAGCCATTAGAGAATGTGACAGAAGTCAGATCCTTCATGGGTATAGCTTGCTTCTATAGAAGGTTCATTGCAGGGTTTTCGAGAATAGCTCACCCCATCACCTCCTTGCAAAGGAAGGGGAAGAAGTTTCAATGGACGAAAGAATGTGAGAAGAGATTCCAACAATTGAAACAACTTTCAACCAGTGCTCCAATTCTGAGGATTGCATATCCAAATGAAGACTTCATTGTATGCACAAATGCATGTAAAGAAGGATTGGGTGGAGTCCTCAGTCAAAATGGGTTTGTTGTATGTTATGAATCAAAGAAGTTGAAGGAGCATGAAAGGCTCTATGCCACTCATGATTTAGATTTGGTAGCCATAGTGCACGCTTTGAAGAAGTGGAGGCACTAACTCATGGGAAAGGGGTTTGAGTTGAGGACAAACCATAATGGTCTAAAATATTTATTTGATCAACCAACTCTAAATGTCAGGAAAAGTAGATGGTTAGAGTTTCTCAGTGAATATGAGTTTGATATAAAACATATCAAGGGGAAAGAGAACAAAGTGGTTGATGCACTCAGTAGAAGAGTGCATGAGTTGCACTCTATAGCCATTAGAATGTACCAATCATATTTGAAAGACAAATTTGTAGAGGCTGCAAAATCAGATTTGCAATACATGGAATTGGTAACAAAATTGCAACAAGGTAAAATGCAGCAGAAGGTTGAGGATTATGAATTGATAATTGATGAAATCATCTTGTACAAAAATGGAGTTTATGTACCCAATTATTCTGAATTGAGGAGTGTGATTTTAAAATAAATGCACAATGTACCTTATGCAGGACACCCCAGATATCATAAAACAATTTTAGCAGTCAAGAGCCAATATTATTGGTCAGGCATGAAGAGGGATATTGTTGAATACATAGCTAAATGCTTGGAATGTAAAAAGGTAAAGGCTGAGCATAGGTGCCCAGCTGGGTTACTATGAACACTACCCATTCTTGAATGGAAATGGGAAGTGGTGACAATGGATTTCATCACAAGATTTCCCAGAACAAGCAAGCAACATGATGCAATCATGGTAGTGGTGGACAAGCTTACTAAAGCTGCCTATTTCGTTCCTATGAAAACTACTCATAAGGAAACTAACATTGTTGATATTTATATGAGGGAAGTAACACATTTGCATGGCATACCCAAGACAATTGTGTCTAACAGAGACCCAAAGTTTACATCAAAGTTTTGGAGAGGATTATTCAAGGGGTTTAGAACGAACCTAAAATTTAGCACAACCTATCATCTCGAGTCACATGGAAAAACAAAAAGAGTAAACCAAGTGATAGAAGATATGATAAGGATGTCTATGATGGAAAAACCATATAAATGGGAAGACTATCTACACTTGGTAGAATTTGCCTACAAAAATGGGTATCAAGCATCACTGAAGATGAGCCCGTTCGAAGCACTTTATGGAAGAAAGTGCAACACCCCAGTAAGCTGGGAAAACCCAGCTGATAGGGTAGTGGTTGGGCTAGAGTGGAAAATGTTGAATATTAAACATAAATTGAAGGCTTCCCAAGACAGACAAAAAAGATATGTAGACAAAGGCAAAAACCATAGAGAGTTTAAAGTGGGTGATCATGTTTTCCTGAAGGTGAAAGCCAACAAAAGTTCCCTTAAGCTGGGAAGCTGTTTCAAGTTGGAAACTAAATTTTGTGGGCCATTTGAAATCCTAGAGAGGATTGGTCCAGTATCATATAGGCTTGCATTTCCTGCATGCATGTCTGTACATAATGTATTTCATGTGTCATTTCTTAATAAATATGTACATGATGCTAATCATGTTATTGATTGGAATGTGATTTAGGTGGAGTAGGAAAGCGCTTTTCAGGTGCATCCGGTGCGTATACTAGATCGAAAAAGAAAGCAACTTCGGAATCGAGCCATAGGGATTGTAAAGGTTCAATGGACTTGGTACGGTTCCGAGGACGCAACATTGGAGAATGAAGATGATATGCGAGCATAATACCCACATTTTTTTTAATATTTTGAAAATCTTGTTGATATTATGTAAATAAGTTGCATTGAGGACAGTGCAAAAATAAGGGGAGGGGATTGTAATACCCCAAGGCCGATCCCCTGCTGAATTGTAATTATGTATATAGGCTGGTGAGCCAAGTGGTTAAGGTGAGAGACATATGTGTTTATTAGGCTGGTGAGACAGATGTTAAGGCCAATGAGCCTGATTTTTGTATATGCAAATACTCACATCATTAATAAAAATTAGATCGCTACATGTAGACCCTCAATGAAGAAAGAGTCATGGGGGACTAAGCTTCACTAGGTAGGGAAGGGGATAAGTGTCTAGGGATAGGGGATAATCTAGGGGGCTTCCCTCTAAAGGAATAATATTATATTATTATTTCCTAGAGGCCAAGGTTGGACTTAACTGTGTTGTCCTAAGTTCTTGGGGAAAGGGGACGAGTGTTAAGTGGAGCTCATGCAACTTCAGGGAGACATGTGTCAACCTGGGTGCATGTAGTTTTTAGGTGGGAAGTCAGCTCGTTAGGGAGGTTCCCTCAAAATTCTCATGATCCTTCACCTTTCCATCTGCACTCTCCCGAGGTTAGCCACCCTGGAATTCCGCCATACTCCCCACTGAAGAACGTACTGAGATAGAGAGAGCCCGGAACTTGCAGTTATACAAGAGTTACCCTGTGTATTTCTTGTGAAGCCCGATGCACCTGTATTGTGCCTGAGCCCGTGATGTGTCTTAGATATTGGCTATTGTTGCCAACGCATTTTGTTGGCTGAGCTTGGATTGCTGCCATATTCTATGCCCTTAATCGTTTGCAGTTGTTACCATCAAATGTGCCACTACTACATATGAGTGGATTATTCCACGATTTTTTTCCACGTTTCCATTATTTTCATGTTTTTTTTAAATGGGGCAGGATTTCATGGATATTTCCACGAAAGTTTGTCAATATAGCCACAAATAGTTTTTTTAACTTGGTCGGGATTTTCATCGCTATTGCAACGAAGTTTCGTAGCTATTGACATGAAAATTCGTCGCTATTGCAATGAAAATTCATCGCTATTGTCATCACCCTTCATGACAGTTGTCACCCAACAATCATTAGATCACAAGGTTGGAGGCATATGGGCATTGGGATCATGAGGCTTTATAAACCTACAGTAAAAAGAGACATTAATTGAACTTTGACAAGATTGAAAGGTGCATGCAATTGAAAATACTAACAACCCAAAACTAAAAGGGATCAATACTCAGACTGTCAATGAGAGGTGATCTGGCCGTGGTGTGTAGGAATAGGCCTAGAACCTACATTTTTTGACACTACATTTTTTCAAATTCATGATCAATTGATCTATTTTTAGTGTCTCTAGTCCTTGTTCCACATGTTGTATGTGCTCTTAATAATTATTGTTGAACATTAGTATGTCATCTAGATATACTTTTAAAATGAGTAAATAAATGGTTGTAGCACATCATTCATCAAGCACATGAAAGTTGTAGGTGCATTACATAAACCCAAATGAATCACTAATCATTCATACAAACCTTGTTGCCTTGTCTTGAATGTTATTTTCCACATATTTTGCTTTGACCCTTAATTAATCATGGTAACCTGATTTGAGGTCCAACTTGGTGAAGAAATTCCCTGTTGTAATTGAACCAACAAGTCATCGATATGTGGCAGTGTATATTTGTTCTTGATGGTGACTTTTTTCACAATGTGGTAGCCAATGCACATTCTCCATCTTTTGTCCTTCATGGGCACCATTATGATGGGTGAATCACATGGTGATGTGTTGGGCTTGATTATTTCTTTCTCCAACATAGTTTCTACAATCGGTTCTTCACTTCATCTACTTATATGATGGACTATATATACAGTATGATGTTTGACAATGGGCACTTTGTAAACGACCAAAACTCAAATTCTCTCTTGGGTGGTAGAGCTTGAGGTTCTTGAAATGCCTCCTTGTAGGTTTCGATCAACTATTGGAGTTGTAAGCATTGCATACCATCACATCCTTCTAAGGATGCCTTTATCTCCACTTCATTTCCCTCTCTTTGTTGCATTCCTTCTCTCAATATCAACAAGACAAACTTTTTGATATTGCTAATGATTCTCCTTGCTTGATGATTGTCCATTAAAGAGAGTTTAACATTGTTCTTGTGTGCATTTATGGTGAAAGCCATCCTATATTTGATAAGTTGGTATTGATTTGTTCTCCTCTGGAAGATGCCATCTCTCACATATAGTTATGAATCTTCCCAAGATAACTCCACACACAGCCAATGGAATAACATTTTCTACCACGTCATCTATGAAGTTTCGGTTAATGAAAAACTTAATTGCACTATTTAACCACTCTCAATCCAAGTCTTGTCTCACCCAACCCAAGTGATATGGTTGTGAATGACCATGAGTCTCTAGGCCAATATTTTAAACTAGTTGTGTAGAGATCAAATTCAATTGTGAATCGAGATCAAACAAGTAATCCACTTTAGCTTGTCTCATGTGGATATTGTCATGAAATAATTTGGTCATATCTTTTTGCTTTTTGGGACTGTCATTGATTAATTCTACCTCCTTTTGAATGGTAGTGCAACTAATTAATGCTACCTCCTTTTGAATGGTAGTGCAACTACTTCTTCTTTTATCTTTTAGAAGTGCTTGGGGCATTTATCGAGGTGTAATTTCCAGTAGTCTTGGTGTGTCACTTTCTCTCACAAGACTTGTAATACATGATGGGAGGTGTTGTTTCTTGCGTCATTGCTACAATGTTCTTCACAACCCACTTCTTATTCTTCCCATAAATGACACCTTGAACCACCACAAATGACCTCTCAAAGGCATCCTTTGCCAATTAGGTATATAGGCAACACTAACATTCTTGAGCACTAGGTATGGGTCTCGAGGCCTTGACATGGTTAAGGGAGGAAACATGAACTTTAGGACTTAAATGAAGCTTTCAACGAGCTAGGGCCAATTAGGATGCCTCGTATAACTACACAAGGCCTTCTGAGGGTATTCCAACCTATGATTGGGGATGTCAGTGCCACTAGGTGGTTTTGAGTAGTAGGTATGTGTCTCAAGGTCTTGGAAATGATATAGGGAAGAAGGCCATGCCTTAGGTTCTAAATAAACATTTGAGTCATCTAGAGCCATGAAACATGCCTCAAAGTACCACACATAAACTCTAGAGGGGTATCCTTGGCCTCTAAGAAATGATGTTAGTGCTCTCACAAGGTTTTGAGCATTAGCTATGGGTCTGAAGGCCTTGATATGGTTGAGGGGGGAACCCAAGGCTTAGTTGAAGTACAAAGCTTCTAGGCATCCATGGCCAAGCATGACACCTAAAACTAGCACACCCAATATCTCAAGGTTTTAGGCAACTTCTAGGGCTCAAATTTCATAAATGACACCTCAAACCACCATAGATGACCTCTCGAGGGTATCTTTGGCATTCAAGTGGGAGTATGGGCATCAATAGGATATTTTGAGCACTGGGTATGGGTCTTGGGTCCTTGGACAAGATCGAGAGAGGAAACCCAAGCCTTAGGTCCTAAAGGAAGTTTCTAGGTATGTAGGGCCTACAATGACATGTTGAACCATAAGAAATAATGTTTCTAGGGTATCCTTGGTCTCCATATGGGGATAGTTGTGATGTTTTGAACATGAAGTATGAGTCTCTAGACCTTGCATATCGTTAGGAGATCAAACCCAACTCTAAGATGCATTAATATGATTAGAGATGTTTTTGTCTCTAAGACTTGGGACAATATTATGTAATATAATATTATATATAATATATATAATTTATAAATTATATATATTATATAATATA
>JASDQU010687212.1:5867-16026 GCA_032191745.1 Picea mariana
TCTTTGATGACTATACCCCGATTCCCCCTATTTGTGCCAAACTACACTTCCACTATCTCCGCAATTTCCTTTTCTCCTGGTTTATTCTCCAGGTACTCTTCGGGTTGTGTGCCAATAGTGGGAAACCCTTTAATCTTGAAAATCAATGCCACGTCAATGGGGATTGTCCTATCCATCCACAGGATACCTCCATGTACCCTGTCCAAAAGTTGTTTGTCACAAAGGCCAACATTTTATCGCACCTGAAATGTGGTATATCCAGTAGGTTCGTGATACCTGAATTATAGATCATTGTAATCCACTACGCGGGATCTGGGATGGGTCTTCCTAGGGTTTCTATCTCCCCCGTGTCCTCCAAATAGTCTTCCTGTGCAAGGTTTGGAAACTTCATCGCTTCTCTAACATCATGGGTAGAGTATCTTAGCTTTGGAACCTTTCCCAAGATATCCTCCACTATGATCACGACATCCAGGATGTACAGGAGTGTGATCTCTATTGCATCCAATGCATTTGTTTTCTGGACGACGTCTGGGTGGCCTTATGTCGATGTTTTTGTCGTGTCTTTTTCCTCTCCTTCGGTCTTCAGTTGGTTTGTGAACCATTTGTTGGATGCTTGGGCTGACCCAGGTTATGATCTCAAAGGTTTCCAAAAAAACTTTCAAACTATCGGCTCTCCTGGTAAACTAGAAGGAAACGATGTGCATAGAGTGMACAGCGCAGTCTCACCCGAGATAGCTTATGGGGGACAACACGACTTAGGTGTATGCATTCAGGAAAGGGATTGGGACTGTATTTTGTTCCTTTCCCTCATGCATCAACATTATTATCCATTCATCTAACTCTAGTATTCATTCATTAATCAAACTATGCATGAACCATGTCATAATCTAAGTTAACCATTCATTCTTTAACTAATAATTAACATWACAGTAAGACAACCATTCATGACACATAAACATAGTAGATTTATCRTGGTTCACCCCCTTGGGGCTACGTTCACAAATATCTATCTCTTCTTCACTTTTATTCACATTTCTTCAAAATCTGCATTGTGCACATTACATATTTAGGCTTACAATAAAAAAAAATGAGCGTAAGTACCCTCCATGATGCAGACTAGACCACACTAGGCTCCACGACTTATGACCTAGCCATAAAAAAACTAGCTATTCAGCCAATCGACCAATGAACAACCTCTACTAGACCTCTTAAGCATTATTTATACTATTCTATTGGCTTATAGCCATTACATTCACATCCAAAACCCTAACCCTAACATGGCTAGGTTTTTCTRCATGTGTGTCACACTGCTTTTCCTCCATCTTCCGCATGTTTCTTTTCCTTCCTCTTATGCATGTTTCTTTTCCTTCCTCTTTTGCATGTTTCTTTTCCACCACATATGGAACGTACTCCAAAAATAGCCTTCTCTTTCCCAAAATAGTCCTGCACCCAAAAATAGGTTTTTCTCTCCCAAAATAGGTCTGCGCCAACACCGATGCTTGATAGGCCTAGTGGTCCCAATATTTGAAGATCAACGATTGAGATTAAATTGAGGAAACAATCCGATGGTTTCTATGCAACAAGGTTGATTAGTGTGTTTTTATGGATAAAGAACAAATCGATGGTCACGATTTGTTCAAGGATCAGATCCAACGACTCCTGAGAATAAAGGACTGTGTGAAGAATCACGTGTGATGGAAGGAAGATAAATACCAGATTCAAAGGATTTTTTCATCCATACTTGATGAAGAATCAAGGGACCTAGAGCTGACTTGTAAAACACAATTTGGTTATGGACAAACCCTTGGGTGCATAATCTCTATAAAAATATTTATGTGAAAGACCGAAGAAAGGGAATGTAGATTGAAAGTGTGTGGTGTGTTATGATATTTCATAACCAAGAGAAAAGGAACGAGTGAGAAGGGATGTGTATGAAAGATTAAGAAAGAAGAGACTATGAGGCTTGTGAGAGAGTATGGTATGATGGTGAAAGTATACCTATGAGGTTCACAGGTCTGAGGATGAAAGGGAATGGAAGAAAAGAGATTATGAATCTATAAGGGTGGTCGGGAGGTGCTAGAACAAAGGGACTTATGAAGATTATGAACTATGATAGCAAAAAAAGAGTTATGCAGATGAAAGAAAGAGATAATCTATTATTATTGAACAATTTGTAGAAATTGATGTGTTCAATAATAAATTTTGTGTTTATTTGATGCTTAGCAAAGGGGATTGGTGTCTCTAGCATGCATGCAAGCATTATAGATAAGTTGGTTCTCAACCAAGGGGATTGGTGTTACCTACAGGTTGGTTCCTACAAACCTTATTGATGAGTTGGTGCTCAGTCCAGGGGATTGGTTTCTCTAGCAGGTTGGTGCCTGCAAACATTGTAACAATTGGTTGGTGCCTAAAATATCTTATAAAGAAAGTTTTATGGTTTTCTTCCATTTGGGTTTCCATGTTAAATAGTTTTTTACTATGGTTTTGTGTTGATCTATCTTGATATGATTAATTATCTTCATTTCCTATGATTGATTATGTAATGATCAGTTAAAGTGAAAAATAAAAATATGTTAAAATAAGTCTAATAATGATTCACCCACCCTCTCAGTATTAGTGTATATTCCAACAATTTCTATCAAAGCGGGTTCCTTTAGAAATAGTATAACTACTAGAAGGTAGATCCCTATGGCATGCATGGACAACCAGGAAAGAAATTCCAAAAAAAATTCTCCATACTTTAATGGATCAGATTATGCATTATGGAGCATCAAAATGAGAGTATATCCATAGTCATTGGGATATGATGTTTGGTTGTCTGGGAAAAATGGCTACACTGCCCCTAAAAGTGAAATCTATGATGTAGCTGTTGATAAGCTCAATGAAAAATCCATGAATTCTATTTTGGATGGACTAGCAAGATCATAATTCACAAAATTCATGCATTGTGGATCAACAAAGGAAATTTAGGACAAGTTGCAGAAAACATATGAAAGGAATGATAAAGTCAAGAAGAAAAAATAAAAAAAACTCATAGGGGAAAATTTTAAAATCTCAAGATGAGAGAAGATGAAGATATATCATCATATCTTCTTCAAGTGGATGATATTATTAATATTATTAAAGGACTGCGTGAAACCATAGATGAAAAAATTGTTATACAAAAGGTTCTCAGGACACTTCCATTGAGATTTTACCCGAAGATATATTCCATTGAAGAAATGAAGGATTTAGATAGTCTAAAAATGGATAAATTACATGGAATCCTAACAGCGTATGAAATGATAATTGTGCAGGAAAATCTATCCAAGCATTAGGAAACATTCAAAGCTTCAAAACGGACAAGCTCAAAAGGACACCAAACATATGACTCCTCTTAAGAAGAATCTGATGCTAAGGAAGAAAACTTGATCATGAGGCTCAAAAAAGGAACTGTAAAATACAAAGGTAAGATCCCCTTCAAGTGATTTGATTGTGGTAGAGTAGGACATTTTGTTGCTAAGTGTCCTTACAAAAGGGACTCTAATTTTAAGAAAACCAAAGATCACTATACAAGTGACAAAAATGAATAGAAAAGGAAGAATTACAAGAAAAATAAAAATATGTATTCCAATGATGAAGGAAGATCATCTAATGAAGAAGACAACAAAACAAAAGATTTTTTATTCATGGCCATCAATGAATTCTCTGATGATGAAACTTCAAAACATGAAGACCTTTATGAGGAAGGAGAGGTTAATATTGAAGGTGAACTATTATGTGCTCTGAGTGAACTGAAAAAACTCAGAAAGAAAAATGATTCTCTCAAGGAACAGTTAAGAAAATCAAAATGAGAACATCATGAGCCAAATGGTGAAACTGAGACTATTAGTCTAAAAATAGAATTAGAGGAAGCAAAAAGAATTAAAGAAATCTTGGCAAATAAAATCAAAGAAATGGAGGATATCTTCCATAAAAGAGAACTTGAATTTTTTTTCCTAAGAAAAGAATTAGATAAGACAGTCGCACAGATGAACACAAATCTAAAGTTTGAAAGATTTTAGAAACCCTAGAATATGTTCTTAATGTCCAAATATCACCATTTGACAGAAATCATCTAGGCTACAACAACAGTCAGAAAAATAATAATTCTAAGATACCAGAAAGAAGTGAGAAGACTCAAAGCTATGAAAATGTAATTAGGATTTTCAATCACATTGGAAACACTATGAAAAATGAGGCAAAGAACAAACAGAAAAGGAAGATTAGCAGAAGATCACTTCTCATCACAACATAGTTGAATTTGAAAGGGGTTCTCCACCCAGAAGACCTACCAGCACAATAAGTACGTACAACGTTGCCAAGAATGATTATATGAACAAGAAAACATCTCAAAGTTTTACCAACATAAATGCTCCACCAATAAGGTATCAAAATCTCTTTCTTGGTTACTATTTTTTGGGCATAATTTTGGGCATAAAGCCATTAATTGTAGGGCCAGTACAAGATATAACTATCTGAGAGGTAGAGATATATACAAGGCTACCAAGAATAACTATATCATCAAAAGAACAACTTAAGAGTTTGTAGATAGAAATTATAATCCGTTGCTCTGCTTATGAACCCCATTGTTGAATGTTACAAATGTAATAACTTTGGCCACAAAGTACATAAGTGCAGAAGTAGATTGGAATCCATAGGACAAAACATGAAAGAGAAATATTCTACTAAACATGAGGAATAAAACATGAAAGTATGGAAGAAAAAATCAGATCCACAACAAGGGGTGGAGAACATTCTAGCTCTACATGCTCAAAGAAAAAAAATCCAATGGTATATTGATAGTGGATGCTCCAAGCACATGACATGAGACTAGAGCAAGTTTTTGACTATTAATAAGACAAAAGGAAGCAATGTCAAGTTTGGAAATGATAATTCTACCAAAATAATTGAAAAAGGAAAAATCAGTCTTGGAAGTGAGAAAGCCAAAGCAGAAAAAGTGTTGTTGATTAAAGACATGAAACACAATCTTCTCAGTGTTAGTCAAATATGTGATCAAGGACACAGTCTTGCTTTTGATTCTTGAAAGTGTGAAATAACAAGTGAAAAATTTGGTAGACTGGTTGCTACAACACTTAGGACTCCTAATAACATATACATTTTAGATGAAGTGAAAGGAGAGAAATGTTGCATGGGACAAATAGATTAGAGATGGATATGGTACAAAAGAATGGGACACACAAATTTTGAAAATTTAGTAAAAATCAATAAGAAATAACCTGTAAGGGATCTTCCCTTAATTGTAAAACCCTCAGATCCCATTTGCAAACATTTCCAACATGGAAAGCAGACCAGAGTCACCTTCAAAGAAAAAGAGCATTCAACTTCAAAGTCTTTGCAGCTCATTCATACTAATCTCTGTTGACCAACCAAAACCAAAATCTTACAAGGTGAGCACTACTTTATATTAATTATATATGACTACACTAGAATGAAATGGATTTCTTTTCTAAAGAAAAAATGAGAAGCAATTGATAATATTAAGGTGTTTAAAGAACTTGTAGAAAAGGAAATTGACCTTAAAATCAAGTGCTTATGATCAGATAATGGAGGTGAGTTTACCTCAAATGAATTTGAGAAATTATATGAGATGCATGGAATCAAAAGAAAAATTGTAGCAACTAGGACACCACAACAAAATGGTGTGGAAGAAAGGAAAAACAAAATTGTGCAAGAAATGGCAAGAACTATGTTAAATGAATCCAAACTATCAGACATGTTTTGGAGAGAAGCAATACACATTGTTGTTCATGTTCTAAATAGATTTTTCCTTAGAACAAACCATGATAAAACACCATATGAATTGTGGAAAGGCATACATGTCACTGTCAATTATTTCAAAGTATTTGGGAGTAAATGTTACATAAGGAGAAGTGAATACAATTTGGGTAAATTTCATTCTAGAACAGATGAAGGAATCTTGCTAGGTTACACATTTGATAGTAAATTCTATAGATTCTATAATCTAAGGTTGGAGAAGATAGTAATGAGTGAAAATTTGAAAGTAGATGATGAAAAGTAACATTTTACAAACCATATTTGAAAAGAAACAAAATGCAGAGAAGAAGATGAATTTCTACTAGGATAGCATGAAGATGAACAACAAAAATAAGATGCATCAGAGGAAGAACAAGAAGAAGAACATCAAGAAAATAAGGATCAACAAATATAAAAGGAATATGAAACAGAAAGACAAGACACAAAAACTCCTTCAAGGTATGTACACAAGAATCATCCTGAAAGACAAATTCTTGGAAACAGGAGTGCAAGACCCCAAACAAGGAGAATAATTAAAAATCAAGTAAACTTTTCCTTACTATATACAATAGATCCTCATAAATTTGAAGAACCCAACCAATATGAACATTGGATCAATGCCATGAATGATGAATTGGACCAAATTGAAAAGAACCAAACGTGGGATCTTGTTCCTAGACCCAAGGATAAAAATGTAATAGGGACTAAATGGTTTTTTTATGAATAAAAAAAATGAAAATGGATAGGTAGTAAGAAACAAAGCAAGATTGGTATGCAAGGGATATTGATCCAAGAGGATCTTCACAATCCACACATTTTCAGTCGGCTTCAAATACTGCCAGCATTGTCCAATCAACAAAGAGCTCACACTGGGCTTTCTGATGCATTTCGAATGAAGTCAATTGGACTTCACATGCTAGAGATAAATCTTGTTGATATTTAGGGGCAAAATGGCATTTGTAAAATGTTTAATAGATGTGATAGGATTCTCATAATTATGTATTTGTCATTATTTAAAAAGGGATTATTTGGTGCAAAGCCATGTTGGTTTTCAATCTCTAGTCTCAAGGAGAGTCCTAAGGAGAGTTGAGATATTCATGGATGGTTGAGAGATATTCTTAAACCAATCCCTTGAGATATGCCAAGATCCTAATTTAGGGGATCTTGAGAGATATTATCTCCATGAAAAACTTGATGTGGCTGAGATGGAGATGTTATATAAACCCTTCTTGGGGGTCAAGAAGATGGAGGAGAAAGCAAAGAGCTTGTGGAAAGCTTATTGAGAGATTATTGATTGAGAGGATGTCTTTGTAAAGGAGAAACGGGTTGTAGGCTTGTTTATGTAGCCCTTTTGAATCATAATCAATAAAGCATATTCATGGGATTCATGAATTTGGAGACATAGCCAGGGGGTCTGGTGAACTTCGTTATCATATTGTTGTCAATGTTGTATGTGTGATTTTGATGCATTATCACTTGGTTAAGTAGAGTTTTTATTTATAAACATACACAACAGTTTGAAAATTTTATGTGATTATTTCCTTAATGAAGCATGGTTAATTAATCAAATTTCCCTTATTCACATGCAATTTTGTTAGTAAAAGATCTTATTTTGAAAATTTGGATGTAAGAAGATTTCTCACCAAGTTTTCACATCAAGTGGTATCAGAGTTGGTCAAACTAGTTTTGCATATTGTGAATATTGCCATGGGCAAAGGAGCCAAGAAAGCAGAAAGACTCCAAGAATTAGAAGAGATAAATCACAGCATTCAAGCCAAAAATGCAGAGTTGAGGAGACTTTTGTAGGTTGTAGAAGAAGAGAAGCAAGAGCTTCAAGAGAGGTATTAGCTTCATGGAGAAGTCCTTAATGGAATTATTGAAGAATTGCAACTTGAATTACAAACCAAGGATGATCTCTTGGCTAAGTTGCAGCTTGGTGAACGAATGGAAGACAAAGAGCCTTCTATTGTGGATGCACAAACACAAATTGAGGTATGCATTGAGAGTATTTCTTCATATTCACTTTATGATAATAATGTTGGCATGAAGCTTCTCACTAAAATGAGATACAAAGGAGGTGGACTTGGCATTAATGGCCAAGGAGTCACTCAACCATTAGAGGTGGTACAAAGACCACCATTTTTAGTTTTGGGTTATGGCAAGGTAGAGATTGGAGAGTGATCAAAGACTACTAAAGAAAGAGCCACTTCTACATCATTGGATTGCAATAGAGGAGCCAAAGAAGCTAGTCCTCATCAGATCTACAACAAAGATAAACCAAGAAGGTATAAAAGTCATTCAAATTCTTTTCTTGAATATAAGAAAAATGGTTTCTGCATTAGATCTTCTAACCATGATGTAGCCAAGCATAAAATGAATAAATTTTGGGTTAAGAATACATATGTGTCCACGAGAAGTGAGACAAAGAAAAAACCACACCTTCCAAGTCCTTCCATTAGGAATGCGAAAAAACCACACCTTCCAAGTCCTTCCATTAGGAATGCACAGTTGAATGGAAAGCGAAGGAATTTTTGCAGTTACTGAAAAATCAATGGTCATTGGGATAAGAAGTGTTGGAAGTTACATCCTGAAATTTGCCACAAACCAAGCAGCAGGCAGATTGTGAAAGAGCCCGTGAAGCAGGAGGCTCCTTCCACCATTGTAAAAACACGATTACAGGAAGAAAGTGCTTGGTGTCGGTTGGGTAAGCAATTGATAATATTTCTGCAAACTATAATTCTGTTGTTTTCCAAGTTTCCAATTTACATGGGGCCAGATATCTTCCTTAATGAAGAAAATGGTCAAACATTTTCTGTCTCGAATTCTGGAACTAAATATGCCAGATCGAAGAGCTCATTGAGACAATTCCAAATACGTTTGAATCACGTGAGTCCAGATAAAAACGTTTGCGTGTTTGGAACAGAAGGAAAATCCTCCAAAGAAACCAAGCAGATCCCCAAAGAAAGGTAACGTGAGGCCAACAAAACAAGTGAATGCAACATAGGCAGATCGAGCTATCAAGCGAAGTGGCCATCCTGGAGGTAAGTGCCATTTCTTGACCAGAATAGTTTCAATCATGTCAAATACCAGCATGGCATATATTTGATAACTTCCAATGACATAGACAACCACCATAAGATTTTCCATTGCAATAAGCCATCTGGGCTTGTCCAGTGTGATAAGTGCATTGTCTCCAACAATTTGTCCAAAGTCCCAATAACCAACTAATGCAATAGGAAAGTAACAAATAGCAACTACTATGTATTCCACAACTACACCCCTCCACATTGGGATCTTCAATGGCTTCTCAGGAGTCATAGAAATGGTAGCTTGAATTTCCATAACCACGTTGTGTCCATCATATGCAAATGCGATCTATCCCAGTGCATTGAACACACCAAAGACATGGTTAGATACGATGGTATCCCTATAATCATAAGCTACATCAGGTTCACAACCATTATGAGCAGAAGCTCCCCAATAAATAGTGGAATAGCTTAGAGACATTATTGTTGCTGCAAGTGAAATCCCTGCGATTGAATTGAAATTTGGCTACTGGGCTAGGAAGAAATAAATGGACCTACAGATGACTATCCAATAAGATCTTTTGATCTTATTGCATAAGGGGAAAACTGTATCAAAGCGCTTCCCTGGAATCATTTCATGCATCTCCACCATCTACCAGAGTGTGTATAAAGTAATTACCCATGAAAGCACCAGAACTGTCACACCTGGTCCCCATCCTAGCCATGTCATTGCAGAAGGTATGCTGAGGACTCTAGTAGAGACCATTGCAGTGACATTGTGGAATGATGAATACCACCATTTTCCATTATGAGAAGCGGTTGCAGGAAGCCAATCATCTGGGTTTTCCTTTTCTTCAGTGATTCTATTCATCTCTCTATCTCTCCTGCTTTCCATTTTAAAGGTTGGAATACTCATGGAGAACATCCTTGCAAATTCCGCAGATCTACCAGTTTTGTGTATTGTGCTTCTCAAGAATTTGTGGTTTGAGTGGCATGATAACTGGTCTAGAATAGGCAACGGATTTGCAGGTCTGGTAGTCGATATTTTGAGAATGCATGTCGTGAAAACTCCAAAGTTATTCGTAGTTTAATCATGAATCTGACTCCATAGGTGCCACGTTGAGCGTGCCAATTAAAAAAGGAGGATTTGCATGGATGTTGGCCTGCCATCAACAGAAAGCAAATTTCGAGGGGCAAAAAATCCGTAGAAAGGATAAAGTCTATGCATGAAGGCTATGGGGTCGAAAATTTGGCAATTATGTTGCCCCGGTCATAGAGGTCACGATTTTGAAATTCGTGGCACTCAAACTAAAGCTAATGAATATTGTCAGGAAAAC
>JASDQU010687213.1:0-34544 GCA_032191745.1 Picea mariana
ACAAGTTTTGTTTTTACTGTAAAGTGAAATTCAAAATAAAAAAAATACTTTTATATGTCGGAAGTTGAATAACTTGTGAAAATACAATTTTTTTTGTGATAAAACAAGCAAAAGTGTAACCCACCTTCATGATTTCACCCGTAGATAAATATAAAGCCACCTTTATCACTTGTTGGGGTACCTTTTCTTATGAACGTATGCCTTTTGGATTATCTAATGCAAGTGCCACTTTTCAAAGATCTATGCAAATAGATTTTGACAATTTGATCGGCAGGATCATTCAGATATATCGTGATGACTTAACTGTGTATTTTAAAAACCGATCAGATCATTTTGGTCATCTTAAAAGAGTTCTCATGCGATGCAGGAAATTTGACATTTCTCTAAACCCTTCTAAGTCTATTTTTGGTGTTACCAAGGGAAAGCTCCTTGGACAAATAGTCTTCGATTCAGGAATAACCATTGATCCTAGAAGGATTGCAGCTATCCTTAATCTACCTTCTCCCTCTTCCAAGAACGAGGTCCAAGATTTTATGGCTGTTTTTAATTTCATCCATAGGTTTGTTCCCGATTTTGATGTGATGGTCAAACCAATTCATAATTTGCTTAAGCAAGATCGCTCTTTTTCTTGGACAAATGACGTCGAAAATGATTTTGTAGAGATCAAAAAAGCAATCAGTTTCACACCGATTTTGGCGAAGATGGATTTTGAGAAACAATTCACAATATATACTAATGCCATAGAGGAAGCAGTTTATGCTGTCCTCATGCAAGGTGATGACCAAGGTAACGAAAAACCAGTGGATTACATGAGTCTAAGTTTGTCTGACGATGAATTTAAATATTCTCTTATTGAAAAACATGCTTTCTCTCTTGTTAAAGTTGTTGAAAAGTTTCGCCACTTCATCTTAGGTAAGCATACGTTGGTAAAAGTCCCTTTACCAGCTGTCAATTTTTTTCTCTCACAGACTTATCTTTCAGGGAAGCTTGCACATTGGCTTATCAAGATCCAGGAGCATGATTTAAATATCGTGACTTCTACCACTATCAAAGGACGTGAACTAGCCCTTCACTTAGCTCAACATTATGAAAATAGTGAAGAAATTGATGAACATGATAGTTCCCTATCAACACTATTCTACATTGATAATCAGATCCTTCCTGTGTCTGAACATCCTTGGTATAATAATTTGATTTACTATTTACAAAACCAAGGATGTCCATACAACTTAGACACTCATCAAAGGAGAAGGCTCTGTCTTGAATTTGCTAGATACGTCATTATAGGAGACTTCTTGTTTTGAATATATGATGATGGTATGTTTCTTCGTTATGTAAACAATGAGGAAGCACAAAAATTATTGCAAGAAACTCATGGTTCTTCAAATTCTGCCATTCATGTAGGAGGTCATTTTTTTTTCTAAAAACACTGCTTTCAAGATTATTAGAAAAGGATACTATTGGCCTTCAATATTTCGTGACTCTTATGTTTTTTCGAGATCTTGTGACAAGTGCCAAAAATTTGACAGGAAAGAACGCCTTTCAGCCATGCTGTTACAACCTATCCTCTCGGAATTTCCTTTTTCAAAGTGGGGATTGGATTTTATTGGTCCTATTAATCCTCCGTCTTCAACAGAACAAGTCTTTATTTTGAAATCCACAGACTATTTTACAAAATGGGCTGAAGTTGTCCCGCTTAAACATTCAACAAATGATCAGGTGATTTATTTCCTTGAAAATAACATCTTTTCCAGATTTGGTCTTCCATTGGAAATTAGTATAGACAATGGTCCTTCTTTTATTTTTGCTAAGCTGACCCAATTTTTAGATAAGTTGGTGGTTAAAAACTTCACCTCATCATCTTATTATCCCCAAGGAAATGGGCAGGCCGAGTCTACCAACAAGAATTTGGTGAGAATATTCAAAAGTCTCATCGAAGATAAGGCTCTTCAATGGAACACTCTCCTCACTTACGCCCTTTGGGCAGATCAAAATACTAACAAGGTGAGCACTGGTTGCACTCCTTTCCAGCTTGTTTATGGTAAAGAAGACATTCTGCCTACTGAGTTGGAACTTTCCTTCTTAAGGTTAATTCTACAGATCGTGGAATTAAATTCTTCTGATGTTTCATAAAGGATGAATGCACTCCTAGCTTTAGAGGAGCAAAGGATGTTTGCCTTGGATAATATAAAAAGGAGACAATAGAATGTTAAGAAGTATTTCAACAAGAGTGTCAAGACTGTCAAATTTAAAGTCAATGAAAAAGTACTTCTGTGGGATTCAGCTCATGCTGATAGGGGAAGACACTCAAAGTTTCAAAAATTATGGCTGGGTCCTTTTAAGATCGCTTTTGTCCTGGGTACAAACTCTTACATTCTAAAAGATTTAAAAGAGCGATTGTTTTCCTACAACACTAATAGTTCTCACTTAGAACACTACGTGGAACCAACTTTAAGAGTTTAATGTTGTTTGGATTGTTCTGCATATTAGTAGTTTAGTTATGTTTTCATTTTTGGTAGTTTTCCTCCTGCTGTTTGCATTTCTGTCATTTTATTTTCTGTTGTTTTAAATTTTGCGGTTTCATTATGTTATGACATTTCTTGCTTTTGGTCTTTTCAGTTTTAATTTTTGGTCAATAATAGGATGTTGGATCAGTTCTGCCATAGTGACACTCCTGCAAGGTATTGTTATTCAATAACGATCAAGCTTACATGGCTGTTATGATGTTCCCCCTGAAGGCATCATTGAATTTGTTATCTACTTTCACTGTTATGAGAAAAATGGTTACCTCCCGCTTCTGATTTCCATTTATTCATCCATTTGAGATTCGAAAGAGAAAGTCCATAAAAAATTTCTCCTTGAAGTCAAGAGAAAATTCTGGTTGAATGATTATGCATACAGGGCTAAACGCCCCCATACTTAACATTTTCCATGAGTTATTCCCAAATTCCTGGTCATTTTTCAATTAAATCTGCTCACCTCCCCCTATTGCATAATCATTCTGGTTATATCTTCTTGATCTGCTATTCTTGGCCTCCAAAACCATATATTCTGAGTTCTTAATCTATTGGAAACACATTTCCCTATGGAGTCACCGGTTTGTTGACGATAAAAATCACAACGAGGAATTTCGCCCGCAAAGTATTGCTAAAGCCTATTATTTAAACTATTCTAATAAGATATAATACTAGTAGGTGGGACCCCCTTGTAGACTTGAGGCTCGTAGATAGTCATATCACACATTTTATGGTGTTGTTTTGATGCTACTTACATGGTCTTATATGGTTGGTGATGTAGACTTGGTTTCATTTTGACATAATGACAGGTGGATGATGCATTTTATGAGATGTTCTATTATTCGAAGCTTTAATTTTATGTTATGATTGGCATATATTTACAGTTTCTATATTTGATCATGTCACCACATGTTGGACCTCAACCAAGTTTTGAGGAAACCTTGGTCAGGTTTGGACCAATTTTGAACTTCGACACATTGTTCGAGGAAGGAGCGCCCAGGCGGAGCTGAGATCGTGGACCTCACTGATTTTGCGGGCTATGTGGACCCAATAAGGGGTTCTTTAGGGTTTTTGTAATGGGTTATGGGATTTTGGCCCATGGGGTTTACCCATGATTTGGCCTTATTGTAAGGGATTGTAAAAATATAAATAAGTAAGAATGTATTGTAGAAGAATAGTTAGAAGTGGCTAAGTGCCAGTAGTTTGATTGGCTTTGTACAAGGGAATGTATGCGTGTTAAGGCTTTGTGCTTGATATAAAGTTGGATCTGTGCCTTGACATAGTTTGGAAGGAGGATATGGTGCTCAGTGCACAGATCTCTTGTCTGGTGGGAAGCTTGACTCTATGGCTTAGTGCACAGGGGTGAATGAATGTAAGATTCAAGCACATAATAAAGAAGGTGAAGCGGTTGATGGATGTAGCCCCACACTGGGGTGAACCACGTATATATTGTGTCTTTGGTTTGCTTTGTGCTATGTTGTTTATGCTATGAATCTGCTCAGTGATTTGGTCATTATGTATGATAGATATATTTGTTATTCCTTGAGTGCTATTACTTGTGTTGATGAATGCTAGATCTGACTCAGAATGCTAAGTGCTAAGTGCTAAGTGTTTAAGGTACATAATCTTTGTTGTTATTGTGCTATATATATTGGGGTATGTTCTGTGATGCTAATGAACTAGTGCATGTTAATCCTAAGTGTTAATAAATGATTATGTGAAGTGTTATTATCACAGATCTTTGTCCCAGCCTGGTTACAGACACCTGCGTCCTGTAACCCCCCATGTTCCTACCTCGGGTGAGACCTCACCTTCTTTGTAGGTTTTGCCAAAAGGGTCGGTAGTTGGGGTTTTGTTGGTGCGCTATTAAGCGTTGAACCCTGGGTCTGCCCTTGTGCCAACAAATGGCTTTGTTGCCGGGACTTGAAACTGTGATTGTTGGGAATTGAAGTAAAGAAAAGACAAGCTTTGTGTGTAGATTTTCTATTGAAGTGCACAGTACTCTACTTGACTTGTGAAGCTTTGTGCTAAGAAAGAAATCTGATCTGAAGAAAGGAGGTAAGATCCTAAAAGAGGTAAAGCTTTGTGCTTTTGTAAGAGAAAGATAAGCGGAAATTTTTGTTTTGAAAGTATGACCTTAAGTATGTTTAATAGATTATGTCCTAGTCTAAAGGCTAGGGCGTAGTTGAAAAAAAGAGATGATTTGGGTAAATTTAATGGAAATGAAGAAATATATGTTATTCCTATGCATAGAAAGAATTTTTGGACTAATAAGTGGATGCATGAACCTAGATTTTTTTTTTTTGCAGATTGCAGATCCAGCACTACGATCCTAGTGCATAGTACAAAAGAGGTTGGGGAACATTTAAAAGAAAAAGAGGATTGACATTGTGTTATAACTGCAGAAGACCAGGACATCTTGCTAAGGAATGCCCTGGCATAGGTCCTATTTGTCTTTGTTATAAGATTGTTGGTCATGAGGTTGAGGATTGTCCAAGGATGATTGCTAAAGTTGAAAGGATGAACATGAGACAAGAAAAATATGAGGAAAGTCAAGAGACTAAGAGCATATTAGAAATTCATAAAGAAAAAAGATCAGAGGAAGTTCAGACTACATTAGTACAGTTGAAAGAAATGATGGATGTTCACAAACATGTCAGCTTACCAGAGATTCTGAAAGTAAAACAACGCATAAGTACAAGAATAGAAGACTTCGACATAGACTGTGTCTTGGATAAGGAAACACAAGTGAATATTATGACAGAAGGAACTTGCAAAATTTTGGGAAAGCCTACTGTAATACCTTCGTTGGGAAGGATAGGCTTGTTTAAAGGAAAGATGATAACCCTATGTGAAAGAGTTACTAATGTACCTATTATTTTTCATGGAACATCAACTGAAGAGGAATTTGAAGTCATTAAGTTTCTTGGGGACAACTCCCCTTTCCCACTTTTATTAGGTAAGCCTTGTATTGAGAAGGATCAAATCAGAAGGAAAGAAGAGGAAGAAGATACAGAAAAGAAAAAGCAAGAACTAAGGAATTTCATAGCTAGAAAAATAGACCGACTAATAGAATATTGCGAGGATAAGTCGAAGCAACAGAGAAAAGTAACAACACAGGAGGAAAAAAAAGAAAAATAATTAGCTATAAAAGTTGAAAGAATGAAAAGATCCCAGGAGAAACGCACAGTACAACAACATATCACTGACCTCCAGGGGAAGGTAATGGAAATCATGCAAAAGCTGCAACCTATGCAGGACAAAGCCTGCAAGGTGTTCGAAGAAATTGAGGGACAGGGCTCGCAATTGGACCAAGTGGTTGCAACAGTAGAACAACGCTTGGAAGGGTTTGTTACAATGTAGACAATACAGGAGATCGTTGAGCAGGAGGCTCATGCGAAGCAATAAGTCGAGGCAGATTGAGTTAAACTCGAGGCCTTCGAAGAAACATTATCCAGACCTAAGTGACTCGGGACGAGTCACAAGTGAGTGTTGGGGGCCTGTTGGACCTCGACCAAGTTTTGAGGAAACCTTGGTCAGGTTTGGACCACTTTTGAACTTTGACACATTGTTCAAGCAAGGAGCACCCAAGCAGAGCTAAGATCATGGACCCCACCAATTTTGCGGGCTATGTGGACCCTGTAAGGGGTTCTTTAGGGTTTTTGTAATGGGTTATGGGATGTCAGCCCATGGGGTTTACCCATGATTAGGCCTTATTGTAAGGGATTGTAAAAGTATAAATAAGTAAGAAGGTATTGTAGAAGAATAGTTGGAAATGGCTAAGTGTCAGTAGTTCGATTGAATTTGTGTAAGGGAATGTATGTGTGTTAAGGCTTTGTGCTTGATAGGAAGTTGGCTTTGTGCCTTGACCTAGTTTTGGAAGGAGGATATGGTGATCGTTGTGCAGATCTCCTGTCCGGTGCGAAGCTTGACTCTGTGGCTTAGTGCATAGGGGTTAATGAATGTAATTTTCGAGCGCACAATAAAGAAGGCAAAGCGGCTGGTGGAAGTAGCCCCACATTGGGGTGAACCACGTATATCTTGTGTCTTTGGTTTGCTTTGTGATATGTTGTTTATGCTATGAATCTGCTCAGTTATTTGATCATTATGTATGATATATAGATATGTTATTACTTGAGTGCTATTACTTGTGTTGATGAATGCTAGATCCGATTCAGAATGCTAAGTGCTAAGTGTTTAAGGTACATAATCTTTGTTGTTACTGCGCCAAATCTATATTGTGGTATGTTCTGCGATGCTAATGAACTAATGCATGTTAATCCTAAGTGTTAATAGACAATTGTGTGAAGTGTTATTATCACATATCTATGTCCTAGCCTGGTTACAAGCACCTGCGTCCTGTAACCCCCTCTATTCCTACATCGGGTGAGACCTCTCCTTCTTTGCAGGTGTTTTAGAAAGGGCCGGTAGTTAGGGTTTTGTTGGTGCGCTGTTAAGCATTGAACCCTGGGTCTGCCCCTGTTCTAACACCACAATTATTACCTAGCTACACCTGCACAAAAATATGTTAGTAACAACATAAAAAAAAGAAAAAGGGAAGAGACTTACAAAAGAATAAAAAAAAAGGGCCTATGTCATGCTATGTTAGAAGTTAGGTGCAAATAAAATGAAAACAAGCTAGTGTTAGTTCTAACTATTAATGGTTAGTGGCTATGCGATTTTCATTTGAGTTATATTTGGGCGCATTTGATATGGCAATACATATCGTATGGTATGGAAGTTTGGCAATGGTGAATATGAATTTTTGGGTGGCACATTTGGCAAGCAATGTGGTCGATGATTTCAATGGTTTGGAATTAATGACATGGTTAAATGTATTAGTGATTGTTGGTTGTCATGTACTTCGAAATTGAATGAAGAGGAGATGGAAGTGACGTGCAGTAAATGCACATCACTCCATACTTCCCCCATTGGTCCATCACCCTAGTATGGTTATTGTTGCATTTTGTTTTGTTGGTGGTTAAGCTCCGAGATCCAAACCTGGGAAGGAAGCGTTCGACCAGCTCACCCCTTTTAAGCCATCGGTTACATGTATGGTTCTTTTTCACCCATCCATGAATTATACTCTGTGTATGAAGGAATGATGGCTCAGTAATTCTTTGGTTTGTGTTTTCCTGAGATTGACAACTTTGTAAATGTGTGGTTTTTCTCTCTGGAATGATTGTGTGGTTATTCGTTCTGCAAGTAAAAGGTTTGGTCTGGTTATTGGTGAAAATCAAGATGGATCTCTATGGTTTTTGAGTTTATATGGGTATTATCGCTATGTGTTTCGGAGGGTTTCACTCTGTTTATCCTTGTTGGCCTCTTCCTCATGATTATGAGGGTAACCATGTCCAGTCGTATTCGGGTTGTTATGTGGTTGTTGTGTATGTTTTTCAGACTGCCTTTTGGTCACTGTGTATTTTACAGAGTCATGGTCAGGGTTTATTCACATAGTCGTGGGTTTTTTTTTCATGGTCTTGGCATCAACGTATCTCAGAATTCGGTCTTAGGGTGGCCATTATGCCAAGACATATGATTTATGGTTGATTGGGTGATATAAGTTATGCCTCGGGTCTGCATTTCCACTGGCAATGTCATGAAATGAAATGGACAGAGGTTATACCTCTATGTGGTCTGGGTACTTGTTACTGTCCAATGGGCATTCACTTCTCCTCTGCATCATTGTCCTACCCTACCCGTCATTGAATTGTTGCGCCATTGCACAGACCAAGAGTTATAAGGAACCATGTTCTTGTATCGAAGGGTATTTGCCTATTGGTTGATATGTTTGGAGGACCTCCAGTCTCTCAGTGTTATTGATGACTGAGAAAACTTTTAATTGCTTCTTTGTATTCATTGTTACAGAGACTGTTTTTTTTTAAATCCCTAACTGGCTTACTAAAATCGGGCATCTTTCTGATTGTCAAAGATTGGTTGTAAAATGGAGTGGTTGTGACAGTTGTGTCGAATACCTAGCTCGTTTTATTTGATTAAATTGGTTGATTGGGAATCATTGATAATGTGCAGTCAATGACTGTCTCTTCTAGTTATTCTTTCGATCATTGTATTCTACAACATGGTGTTAATTCCAAGTTGGTGACTACTGTGTGTTTCACTAGTCCCGATCGGGATCATGGAAAATTGTGGAAATTGATGACTGTGATTTCGTTGTTTCACTGTGTATCTATTATGGAGGCATCGTGCATGTTTTATTTAATTGCATCATCATTGATGAAGCTTGGGTTTTGTATTATGGTTTCATTGCAAAGTTTTATTGGTTAATATAATGAAAAAAGTATGAAATTGGGAAAGTGTTAGAAGTCTGTTCAATTTGGAAAAGGGACCCATGTATATGTTTTATTTGGGCGATTGTGAATTATGGACAGTGCTTGATATTTTATAGTGATATATGATGGATAGATATGGAGCAATGTTGCTGTGTGTTTCTTTTGATTTTGTTTTAAATGAAAGGAAAGGAATTAGAGACCAAGTATTCTCTTAACAGGAATGTTGAAAGTCATAGTGATTATGAGTATGATTACATACTGTGTTAATTGAGAAGTTTTGAAGATATTGAATGTGGGACAATGAACAATTTTGACACACAATAATTGTTAAATTGGTATTGGTATCTTTTGTATTGAATACAAAGTTGTTTTTATGGATTACTTGATTTGTTTTATGAACAATATTCATTTTTTCCCTACCATTCTCTCACTTTTTCGCACATTACAAGTCCCCTCGCCTTCCCATATTCACTATCCACTCCTTGTTCTTAAAATTAAATTACAATTAAGTTAAACTCTGTATATTAACAATTAAAGGGTGTCACATGGATGAGTTACAGTGATATATTCTTTTGATTTACAATACAATTGATTGTTTGGTGATTTGTTGAGTAGTAATCATGATCTTCCCCCCTTCATTTTAACACTTTTCACTCAATACAATCCCTCACATATCTCAGAACCCTTATTCACCCCCTGGTCATTGAAAAGTATTAAACGATTTGTATGGATTGTATTGCATGAGTTTGATGTGTTGCCAAGCCAAACTTTGTTTCATATTTAAAGAGATGTCATGTATGGCTGTTGAAGAAACTAGTTGTTAATCAATAATGCATACAGGAATGAGATTTTTCAGCCTAGGTAGACATGGTCGGGGTAATAGAGGAAGAGGAAATTGGAACAGGGGCCCTAGAAGGCCAAGGTTTTCTATACATTTTGATGCAGATCCGCAAGAGTTGAGCCAACTATTCCAAGATGGATTTTTTGACTGGATTGGACAAGGAGTGGTCAAACCTAGGCCACAAAGGCCTCCCTTCCAAGCCCCACATGTCCCTGGTATCCCATTTCCCCCACATGTCTCATTACAACCCAAAGTCCCTCAAAATGATGGATGGCAAGAGATTGTCCATCCGACAGTTTCCCAACATCGTGGCTGGCCTAACTTGTCTCTACTTGCTCCTCCACTTGTTAATCAAATTGTCCAAGCTACCCCTGCCCACTCACCAGTACAATCTTCCTATGAAAGAAAAAGGTTAAAAACTGAGGCCCACCATGCTCCTAACAAAGGAAAATCCGTTGTTGCCCCCTCCTCTCCCTCAAATGAATCTGCTAAATCCGTGTCATCTCACATGCATTTGAAAGATGATTTCTCTCATTTTATCAGTGAGATTAGGCGTAAAGGCTCCACACAGCCTAAGGAAAATTCAGAGAAATCAAAGGGTGACAACAACAACAAGGGGAAGATTGCCTCCCAGAGATGAAAATATGGGTTTTAAGTGTTTTTATTTATTGATTGTTGAGAACAATTGACTTTTGAAATTTTGATTGTTGAGAACAATTGACTTTTGAGAATGAATTTTGATTGCTTAAAGGCAAAAGGGAAAGGAGGAACAAGAGGATAATAGAAGGAGAAAGCATACTAAGGTCCGCTCTTTGAGTTTTATTGAGACAATTCAGTTTTCATTCATTCTTTCATTCATTGAAAGCCTAATTCTCTTTTATGATAGCAGAGTCTTATTGTAGACAATAAGATTCAGGGCTGAATTTCATGATCAAACACTTGTTTTTCAGAGGCGTTGATCTATCTTTGATAGTCAGTGTATAGTTGTCTATTTTTGAATTAAATTTCATGACTTGTAAATGCTATTGTGCAGAGTCGAGTGGGCAACAATCTGTGGAAATCTGATCCAGCTTTTAAAGTTCAGTTTTTTACTTTCTATCAGAAGTCCTTTTGTATGGTTTTCATCGGGGAGATAGAAGTTTGACTTTGGTCCAAACTTTCTTAGGGAATTTTATAAAGAGAACAAGTCTTTTGATAATTTGGAATGGAATAAATGATTTCTTTATGTCTCATCTGTGTTGATTATTGACTTGGTGTTTTTACTTATGTCTCTATATTTATTTTTGCATCTGTTATATTCAAAAAATTATATAAATGTTGATTTTTTCAGAAATCTTTCATTTATAAAAAAAATCAGCCTAAGCACTTGTAACAAATACTTGTGGATTAGGAAACAACGTTTGATGGCTATTAACATAGGGTGATATTCCTGTGTATCTTGCTTTAGCCAAGTAAGATCTGAAAATGATTGAGTAAGATCATTTCATATCTTTTCCTCAACAGGGGGGTCATCTCTATAGGATACTAGAGGTAGTTCCAACTACTGTCCCACCTAAACAATGTCGCAAGGTAGTATCTCATACTACAAAATTCAGCTTCTTCATAATTTGTTCAAAAGGTGAACAAAAGGATACCACAACCACCACAAACTCAACCCAAGCACCTTCTATCCAACAGAAGCAGGTCGATAAGATTGCAACAAAGAAAAAAAATCCGTTCTGCACATAGTCATCTCAGGTAGCCCGACTGGTTGAACAGATTCAACCCCGCCAACAACAGGTTCGTGACAACCTTCCACAAACCGAGCAATGCGATGTCTCCATCAAGGCAAACAACTCACCAAGATTCGGATTCAACAAACACTTCCCTCTCTCCCTCGAGAACTCGACGTAATGAAGAACATTGATTTCTAAGGAGCGAGGATTGGTCCAGGTGGATATCGGTGGAGAACCACCTATTCTGTGGGCTCAAAAAACAATTTTCCATCTGGGCAATGTTTTGGGTTCCAAACTTCCGGGGCCATTTTGAGGCCCTCAACGATGTTTTTTGGTGATTTGGGGCCTAGGTGTTTCTTAAAATTGTTGACCTAGGCCAGTCGAAATTCGTTCTTCTCGGTTAGACCTTTCCAACGATTTATTGAGTGCCCCAAACATAGATCATATGCAAAATTTACGCCCGTGGGAAGTTAACGTATCAACTACCCTCATCGGGGCCCACAAACCTTTTGGATTTTCATCTTCCGAGGTTAGGGTTTTGGATTTTAATTATGTTAAAGAAGGCCTTTTGAGCCTCATTTTAACAATCATCTTCTTGTGAATGCGAATAACCGTCACCTCTCTTCTCAGAGATAAACTGCCACCATTCTAGTGAGTCTTTCACTCTGTATTTTTATAGTCTCTGTACATTTTTAATAGAAATCATGTATTACTATATTTTTATGTTTCTAGCAATATTTATGTGTATTTCATTGTAGTATCTCTTCTTTCATTTCATTTTCTCAAAAATAATCTGGATCAGTGGTATCAGAGCAGGCTTCTCTTGTTCATTTTTCAGTGCATGTCCCCGATGAGGTCCGAGTATAGCAAGTTAGGTCTCGAACTTGTCTCTCTTGAAGAACATCGCTCTCGCACACCCAATAAAACCTCAATGGTGGAAGAAAAGAAAAATGACAGATCAAACGATTCTATCAATCTGTTGCTTAAACAAGATCTCACACGACAGAGGGACGAAATGATGGAGAATTTTTCCCACATCCTTCAATGCCTACCAATAGCATCAGGCGCATATATGCAAGTCAATTTTGATATTCCTATATTTGAGGTTAGATAGATGCAGATGCCCTAGACAAATGGTTAAATCTGTTAGAAGGTTATTTCACTGTTCACAAATTTTTCGACAGAGAAAAGATCATCTTCACGCTTCTTAAGGCTCTCCCCCATGTCAAACATTGGTGGTAAACTTACTGGGAGAAAAGTTACATAGAGGAGTCTGGAATTTATGGGGTCGAGCCCACTTGGGATTATTTTTTGGATGCAGTAAACGAACAATATTACCTTGTTGGAAACTATGAGGACCAATATATGAGATGGACCACACTACGGCAAGAAAGAGGCCAAGAAATTATGGAGTTCACCAATACCTTCCATATCTTGCGCACCAAGCTGGGTATCAAGGACTTTGAATGACATTTGGTTCTAAAATACCATGGGGCTCTACACAGATTCATCCAAATTGAAATGGATTTTTTGGAAATCTTATCACTCGGTTCTGCTTATCGATATGCTATTAAAATTGAGCAGAAGTTTAAGCACCAGAACAAATGGGAGTTCAGGTCTACAAATTCGCAACAACCAAAGTATGATAAAGATGGCCCTAAAAAACAACCTCCCGAAAACCAGTCCAAGCCACAGGAAAAGAAGGGTCATGGAAAGATGAAGAAGGACACCGAAAATATGTGTGATTTCCACAAAATCCCTTAGCACAACACTGATGAATGTCGCTCAAAATACTCATTAGTGGCCGAGATCAAAGACAAGGAGATGAAAATTGATTCATAAAATACTGATAGAAGACAGATCATCGACCCAGATTCCACTGCTATTGTCATGACCGCAATAATTCAACCCAAAGAACCAACAAATCTTGAAGAGGGGGAGCACCTTTTTCATTCACAGATGTGGGTGAAGCGGACCCCACTGCATTTTATTGTTGATAGCGGAAGCCAGAAGAACCTCATGTCAGTAGAGGTCATCAAACAGTTAGAATTGTCAACAACACCACACCCGCATCCAAACAACATTGGGTGGCTTCGTCAGGGACGATATCTTTGTGTCAGCCAACAATGTCGATTGTAATATGACATCCAACCTTTCAAGGATTAGGTATTATGTGATGTAGCCCCACTGTATGTCTATGATGTTCTCTTGGGCCAGGCATATATGTGGAAGTACCATGCTATCTATGAGTCTCAACTATGTAGTGTCATTGTTACTCCGAGGGGTCATCTCTACAGGATACCAGAGGTAGTTCCAACTACTGTCCCACCTAAACAATTCTGCAAGGTAGTATCTCATACTAAAATTTTTATCTTCTTTATAATATGTTTAAAAGGTGAACATAAGGATACTGCAACCACTACAACCTCGACCCAAACACCTTCTATCCAATAGAATAGATCAAACCCCATGAGCAACAGGTTCATGATTGCCTTCCACAAACTGAGCAGCATGACGTCTCCAGCAAGGCAAGCAACTCACCAAGATTCAGATTCAGTAAACACTTCCCTCTCTCCCCCGGGATCTCAATGCAATGGAGACCATTGATTCCTAAGGAGGGATGATTGAACGAGGTGGATATTGGTGGCCACCCACCTATTCCACGGGCTTGAAAAACAATTTTCCATCTTAACAGTTTTTCGACAGTTTTTTGGGTTCCAAACTTCTCGGGTTGTTTTGAGGCCCTAAACAACAGTTTTTGGGGATTTGGGGCTGAGGTGAATGCCAAACAGCACTGCATTGGACCAATCAAAAGTCTCTCTTATTGATTAGGCCTTTCCAATGGTGTATCGAGCGCCCCAAACAAAGATTCTATGCAAAAGTTACACCCCCGAGAAGTTGACGTATAAACTACCCCCATCGGGGCCCACAAACCTTTTGGAATTTCATCTTTCGAGGTTAGGGTTTTGGATTTTACTTATGTAATAAAAGGGATTTTGAGACTCATTGTAACGATCATCTTCTTGTGAATGTGAGTAGCCGTCACATCTCTTCTCAGAGATAAGATGTCACCATTCTAGCGAGTCTTTCACTTTGTATTTTTACAGTCTCTGTACATTTATTTCATTAATAGAAATCATGTATTACTGTATTTCTCTATTTCTGGCAATATTTATGTGTATTTCATTGTAGTATCTCTTCTTTCATTTCATTCTAAAAAATAATCCCGATCAGTGGTATCAAAGTAGGCTGCTCTTGATCGTTTTTCAGTGCATTTCCCCGATGAGGTCCGAGTATAGCAAGTTGGGTCTCGAGCTTGTCTCTCTTGAAGACAATCACTCTCACACGCCCAAGAAACCCTCAATTGTGGAAGAAAAGAAAAATGCCAGAGAAGACGATTCTATCAATCTATTGCTTGAGAAAGCTCTCACATGATAGAGGGACTAAATGATGGAGAATGTTTCCCACATCCTTCAATGCCTGTCGATAGAATCAGGCACATATTCATCAAGAAGCCACTTTGGAGGCACCTCGCCTTTCAAGAAACATGTAAATTTTGATATTTCTATATTTGAAGGTCATATAGATGCGGATTCCCTAGACAAATAGTTAAATCTGTTAGAAGTTTATTTCTCTGTTCACAATTTTTCTGACAGAGAAAAGATCATCTTCGTGCTCCTTAAGGCTCTCCCCCATGTCAAACATTGGTGGGAAACTTACTGGGATAAAAGTTCCACATAGGATTCTAGAATATATGGGGTCGAGCCCACTTGGGAATTTTTTGTGGATGGAGTAAAGGAACAATATTACCCTGTTGGCCACTATGAGGACCAATGTATGAGATGGACCACACTACGGCAAGAAAGGGGCCAAGCAGTTCCAGATTTCATCAATACCTTCCATACCTTGCACACCAAGCTGGGTATCAAGGACTCCGAATGACATTTGGTTCTAAAATATCGTGAGGCTCTACACAAATACATCCAAATTAAAATGGATTTTCTGGACATCTCTTCACTCGGTTCTACTTATCGATATGCTTTTAAAACCGAGAAGAATTTTAAGCACCGGAACAAACGTGAGTTCGGGTTTGCGAATCTGCAATAACCAAAGCATGATAAAGATGGCCCTAACAAACAACCTCCTGAAAACCATTCCAAGCCACAGGAAAATAAAGGTCATGGGAAGATGAAGAAGGACACTGTAAAATGGTACGATTTCCACAAAATCTCATGGCACAACACCATTGAATGTCACTCAAAACACTCATCAGTGGCCGAGATCAAAGATAAGGAGTTGAACTGTGATTCAGAATCTGATTCAGAAAATATTGATAGAAGACAGATAATCGACGCATATCCCACTGCTATTGTCGCGACTACAGCAATTCAACCAGAATAACTAATAGATCCTGAAGAGGGGGAGCACCTTTTTCATTCATAGATGTGGGTGAAGGGAACCTCGCTGCATTTTATTGTTGATAGCGGAATCTAGAAGAACCTCATCTTAGAAGAGGTCATCAAACAGAGGGGATTATCGACAACAACACATCCACAACCATACGACATTGGGTGGCTTCGCTAGGGATGAGATCTTTGTGTTAGCAAGCAGTGTGGATTGTCATATGGCATCCAACCTTTCAAGGATGGGGTATTATGTGATGTTTCCCCACTAGATGTTTGTGATGTTCTCTTGGGCCAACCATATATGTGGAAGTGCCACGATATCTATGAGTCTTGACCCCGTAGTGTCATTGTTACTCTAGGGGGTCATCTCTATAGGAAACTATAGGTAGTTCCAATTACTGTCCCACCTAAACAATGACACAAGGTAGTATCTCATACTACAAAATTTATCTTCTTCACAATCCGTTCAAAATGTGAACATAAGGATACTGCAACCACTACAGCCTTGACCCAAGCACCTTCTATCCAACAAAAGCATGTCGATAAATTCCTTCTGCACACAATCATCTCAGGTAGCCCAACCAATTGAATAGATTCAACCCCGCCAGTAACAAGTTCGTGACAACCTTCCACAAATTGAGCATTGCGACGTCTCTTGCAAGGTAAGCACCTCACTAAGATTCATATTCAGTAAACGGTTCCCTCTCTCCCCTGTGAACTCAACGCAATGAATAACATTTCTTTATAAAGAGGGAGGATTGATCAAGGTGGATATCTGTGGCCACCCACCTATTCCATGGGATCGAAAAAAAGTTTTCCATCATGGCAATTTTTCGGTAGTTATTCGGGTTCCAAACTTCTGGGGTCATTTTGAGGCCCGAAATGACGATTTTTGGTGATTTGGGGCCCAGGTGACTACCAAATGGACTGAACTAGGCCATTCGAAAGTCGTTCTTCTCTATTATAACTTTCCATTGGTGTATCGAGCGCCCCAAACATATATCCTATGCAAACATTACGCCCTTGGGAAGTTGACATATCAACCTACCCCATCGGGGCCCAAAATCATCTAAGGTAGCTCGATTGGTTTAACAGATTCAACCTCGCCAGCAACAAGTTCGTGATAACCTTCCACAAACTGAGCATCGCGACATCTCTAGAAAGGAAAGCACCTCACCAAGATTCAGATTCAGCAAACACTTCCCTCTCTCCCCCAGGAACTCAATTCAATGAATAACATTTCTTCCTAAAGAGGGAGGATTGATCCAGGTGGATATTGGTGGCCACCCACCTATTCCACGGGCTCAAAAAACAATTTTCCATCTTGGCAGTGTTTCGACAGTTTTTCAGGTTCCAAACTTCTCGGGCCGTTTTGAGGCCCTAAATGACATTTTTTGGGGATTTGGGGCCTAGGTGATTGCCAAAGGTACTGCCTTGGACCAATCAAAAGTCATTATTCTTGGCTATACCTTTCCAATGGTGTATCGAGCACCCCAAACAGAGATCCTATGCAAAAGTTATGCCCTCAAGAAGTTGACGTGTAAACTACCCCCATCGAGGCCCACAAACCTTTTGGATTTTCATCTTCCGAGGTTAGGGTTTTGGATTTTAATTATGTTAAAAATAGGATTTTGATCCTCATTGTAACAATCATCTTCTTGCGAATGAAAGTAGCTGTCACATCTCTTCTCAGAGATAAGCTGCCACCGTTCTAGCAAGTCTCTCACTTTGTATTTTACAGTCTCTGTACATTTATTTCATTAATAGAAATCATGTATTATTGTATTTATCTATTTCTGGGAATATTTATGTGTATTTCATTATAGTATCTCTACTTTCATTTCATTCTAAAAAATAATCTGGATCAGTGGTATTAGAGCAAGCTTCTCTTGATCGTTTTTTAGTGCATGTCCCCGATGAGGTCCAAGTATAGCAAGTTGGGTCTCGAGCTTGTCTCTCTTGAAGACAATTTCTCTCAAACGCCCAAGAAACCCTCAATGGCGGAAGAAAAGAAAAACAACAGAGCAGGCAATTCTATCAATCTATTGCTTGAGTAAGCTCTCATGCGATAAAGGGATGAAATGATGGAGAATTTTTCCCACATCCTTCAACCCCTTCCAATAACATCAGGCACATCTTCATCAACAGACACTTTGGAAGAACCTCAACTTTCAAGGTACTGGTCAATTTTGATTTTCCTATATTTGAAGGTCAGATAGGTGCGAATGCCCTAGACAAATGGTTAAATCTGTTATAAGGTTATTTCTCTGTTCATAATTTTTTTGATAAATAAAAGATCATCTTCGCGCTCCTTAAGGATCTCCCCCATGTCAAACATTGGTGGGAAACTTACTGGGAGAAAATTTCCACAGAAAGGATCGAAGCAGTTCCAGAGTTCACCAATACCTTCCATATCTTGCCCACAAATATGGGGATCAAGGACTCTGAATGACATTTGGTTCTAAATACCACGGGGCTCTACACTGATACATCCAAACTAAAATGGATTTTCTAGACATCTCATCACTCGGTTCTGCTTATCGATATGCTGTTAAAATCGAGCAGAAATTTAAGCACTGGAACAAACGAGAGTTCATGTATACAAATATGCAACAACCAAAGAATGATAAAGATGTCCCTAACAAACAACCTCCTGAAAACCAGTCCAAGCCACAACAAAATAAGGGTCACAGGAATATGAAGGACACCAGAAAATGGTGCGCTTTCCAAAAAATCCCCTGGCACAACACCGATGAATGTCGCTCAAAACACTCATTGGTGGTCGAGATCAAAGACAAGGAGCTGGACCCTGATTCAAAATCTTATTCAGAAAATACTGATAGAAGATAGATCATCGACGCAGATCCCACTGCTATTGTTACAACCACAACAATTCAACCAGAATAACCAACTGATCCTGAAGAGGGGGAGCGCCTTTTGCATTCACAAATGTGGGTTAAGGGGACCCCGCTGTATTTTATAATTGATAGCGGAAGCCAAAAGAACCTCATCTCAACATAGGTCGTCAAACAGTTGGCATTTTTGACAACACCAATACCACAAACATACAACATCATGTGGCTTTTCCAAGGATGTGATCTTCATGTCAGCCAATAGTTTCGATTGTCATATAACATCCAGCCTTTCAAGTATGAGGTATTATGTGATGTTGCCTCACTGTATGTCTGTTTTGTTCTCTTGGGCCAGCCATATATGTGGAAGTTCCATGCTATCTATGAGTCTCAACCCCATAGTGCCATTGTTACTTCGGGGGGTCATCTCTACAGGATACCAGAGGTAGTTCCAACTACTCTCCCACCTAAAAAATGTCGCAATGTAGTATATCATACTACAAAATTTAGCTTCTTCACAATCTGTTCAAAAGGTGAATAGAAGGATACTATAACCACTACAACCTCTACCCAAGCACCTTTTATCCAACAAAAGCAGGTTGATAAGATTGAAGAAAAGAAAAAAAATTCCTTCTGCACACAATCATCTCAGGTAGCCTGACAGGTTGAATAGATTCAACCACGCCAGCAATAGGTTCATGAAAACCTTCCACAATCTGATCAGTGCGACGTCTACAATAAGGCAAGCAACTCACCAAGATTCAGAGTCATCAAACGCTTCCCTCTCTTCCCTGGGAACTCAATGCAATGAATATGATTGATTCCTAAGGAGGGAGGATTGATACAGGTGGATATTGGTGGCCACCCACCTATTCTACGGGCTCAAAAAATAGTTTTCCATCTGAGAAATGTTTCGGGTTCCAAACTTCCGGGGTCGTTCTGAGGCCCTAAATGACATTTTTTAGGGATTTGGGATCAAAGTGACCTGGGGCAGTTGAAATTTGTTCTTCTCGGTTAGACCTTTCCAATAGTGTATCGAGCGCTCGAAACATATATCCTTTGCAAAAGTTACGCCCCCAGGAAGTTGACGTATCAACTACCCTCATCGGGGCCCACAAACCTTTTGTATTTTCATCTTCAAGGGTTAGGGTTTTGGATTTTACTTATGTTAAAAAAGGCATTTTGAGCCTCATTGTAACAATTGTCTTCTTGTGAATGCGAGTAGCTGTCACATCTCTTCTCAGAGATAAGTTTCCACCATTCTAGTGAGTCTTTCACTCTGTATTTTTATAGTCTCTATAAATTTATTTCATTAATAGAAATCATGTATTATTGTATTTCTCTGTTTATGGCAATATTTATGTGTATTTCATTGTAGTATATCTTCTTTCATTTATCTCTAAAAAATAATCCAGATCAATGGTATCAGAGAAGGCTGCTCTTGATCATTTTTCAGTGCATGTCGCCGATGATGTCCAAGTATAGCAAGTTGGGTCTCAAGTTTGTCTCTATTTAAGACAATTGCTCTTGCACACCCATGAAACCCTTAATGGCGGAAGAAAATAAAAATGATAGAGCAGACGATTCTATCAATCTGTTGATTGAGAAAGATCTCACATGACAGAGGGATGAAATGATGGTGAATTTTTCCCACATCCTTCAATGACTACTGATAACATCAGACACATCTTCATCAAGCAAACACTTTGGAGGCACCTCACCTTGCAAGTTAGAAGTCAATTTTAATATTCCTATATTTAAAGGTCAGATAGATGCGGATGCCCTAAACAAATGGTTAAACCTATTAGAAGGTTATTTCTCTGTTCACAATTTTTCCGACAGAGAAAATATCATCTCCACGCTCCTTAAGGATCTCTCCCATGTCAAAAATTCATGGGAAACTTACTGGGAGAAAAGTTCCACATAGGAGTCTGCAATATATGGGGCTGAGCCCACTTGGGATTTTTTTTGTAAATGCAGAAAAGGAACAATATTACCCTGTCGAAAACTATGAGGACCAATATATGAGATGGACCACACTGCGGCAAGAAAGGGGCCAAGAAGTTCCGGAGTTCACCAATACCTTCCATTCCTTGTGCACCAAGCTGGGTATCAAGGACTCTGAATGACATTTGGTTCTAAAATACCGTGGGGCTCTACACAGATACATCCAAACTGAAATGAATTTTCTGGACATCTCATCAATCGATTTTGCTTATCGATATGTTGTTAAAATCGAGCAGAAGTTTAACCACTGGAACAAACAAGAGTTTGGGTCTGCAAATCTGCAACAACCAAAGTATGATAAATATGGCCCTAACAAAAAAACTCCCGAAAACCAATCCAAACCATAGGAAAAGAAGGGTCATGGGAAGATGAAGAAGGTCACCGGAAAATGGTGTGATTTCCACAAAATCCATTGGCACAACACCGATGAATGTTGCTCAAAACACTCATTGGTGGTTGATATCAAAGGTAAGAAGACGAACTCTGATTCAGAATCTGATTTAGAAAATATTGATAGAAAACAGATCATCGACGCAGATCCGAATCCTATTGTCGCGACCGCAACAATTCAACGAGAAGAACCAAAATATCATGAAGTGGGGGAGCACCTTTTTCATTCACAGATGTGGGTGAAAGGGACCCCGCTTCATTTTATTGTTAATAGAAGAAGCCAGAACAAACTCATCTCAACAGAGGTCGTCAAACAGTTGGGATTGTCGACAACACCACACCCGCAACCATACAACATCGGGTGGCTTTGCCAGGGACGAGATATTCGTGTCAACCAACAGTACTGATTGTCATATGACATCCAACCTTTCAAGGATGAGGTATTATGTGATGTTACCCTATTGGATGTTTGTGATGTTCTCTTGGGCCAACCATATATGTGGAAGCATAATGATATATATGAGTCTCGACCCCATAGTGTCATTGTTATTCTAGGGGGTCATCTCTACAGGATACCAGAGGTAGTTCCAACTACTGCCCCACCTAAAAAATGTCACAAAGTAGTATCTCATACTATAAAATTCAGCTTCTTCACAATCTGTTCAAAAGGTGAACAAAAGGATACTGCAACCACTACAACCTCGACCCAAGAACCTTCTATCCAACATAAGTAGGTCGATAAGATTGTAGCAAAGAAAAAAGATTCCTTCTACACATAGTCATCAAAGGTAGCCTGAATGGTTGAATAGATTCAACCCCGCTAGCAACAGGTTCATGACAGCCTTCCACAAACCGAGCAGTGCGTAGTCTCCAGTAAGGCAAGTAGCTCATAAAGATTCAGATTCAGCAAATGCTTCCCTCTCTCCCTTGGGGAACTCAACGCAATGGAGACCATTTCTTCTTAAGGAGGGATAAATTATCTAGGTGGATATTGGTTTCCACCCACCTATTCCATGGACTCAAAAAATAGTTTTCCATCTTGGCAGTTTTTTGACAGTTTTTCGGATTCCAAATTTCCAAGGTCGTTTTCAAGCCCTAAACGATGTTTTTTGGGGATTTGGGGCCTAGGTGACTGATAATAGCACTGACCTGGGTCAGTCAAAAGTCGTTATTCTCGGTTAGACCTTTCCAACGATGTATTGAGGGCTACAAACGAATATCCTATGCAAAAGTTACGCCCCTCAGAAGTTGACGTATCAACTATCCTCATCGGGGCCCACAAACCTTTTGGATTTTCATCTTCCGAGGTTAGGGTTTTGAATTTTACTTATGTTAAAAAAAGGCCTTATGAGCCTCAATGTAAAAATCATTTTATTTTAAATGCGAGTAGTCATCACATCTCTTCTCAGAGATAAGTTGCCACCATTCTAGCGAGTCTTTCACTCTATATTTTTACAACCTCTGTACATTTATTTCATTTATAGAAATCATGTATTACTGTATTTATCTATTTCTATAAATATTTATGTGTATTTCATTGTAGTATCTCTGCTTTCATTTCATTCTTAAAAATAATCCGTATCAGTGGTATCAGAGAGGGCTGTTCTTGATTTTTTTCAGTGCATGTCCCCGACGAGTTCCGAGTATAGCAAGCTGGGTATGGAGCTTGTCTCTCTTTAAGATAATCGCTCTCACACACCCAATAAACCCTTAATGGCGGAAGAAAATAAAAATGACAGAGCATACGATTCTATCAATCTGTTTCTTGAGCAAGCTCCCACACGATAGAGGGAAAAAATGATGGAAATTTTTTCCCACATCCTTCAACGCCTTCCGATAGAATCAGACACATCTTCATCAAGCGACCACTTTGGAGGCACCTCACCTTTCAAGGTACAAGTCAATTTTGATATTCCTATATTTGAAGGTCAGATAGATCCGGATGCCCTAGACAAATTTTTAAATCTATTAGAAGGTTATTTCTTTTTTCACAATTTTTTCGACAGAGAAAATATCATCTTCGCACTCCTTAAGGGTCTCCCCCATGTCAAACATTGGTGGGAAACTTACTGGGTGAAAAGTTCCACAGAGGATTCTGGAATATATGGGGCCCAACCCACTTGGGATTTTTTTGTGGATGCAGTAAAGGAATAGTATTACCGTATTGGAAACTATGAGGACCAATATATTAGATGGATCACACTACGGGAAGAAAGGGGCCAAACAGTTCCGGAGTTCACCAATACCTTTCGTACCTTGCCATCAAGTTGGGTATCAAGGTCTCCGAACGACATTTAGTTCTAAAATACCGCGGGGCTCTACATAGATACATCCAAATTGAAATTGATTGTTTGGACATCTCATCACTCGGTTCTGCTTATCGATATGCTCTTAAAATCGAGTAGAAGTTTAAGCACCGGAACAAACTGGAGTTCGGGTTTGCAAATCCGTAACAACCAAATTATGATAAAGATTCCCCTAACAAACAACCTCCCGACAACTAGTCCAAGCAGTAGGAAAATAAGGATCACGAGAAGATGAAGGACACTGAAAAATGGTGCGATTTCCACAATAGTCCCTGGCACAACACCGATGAATGTCGCTCAAAACACTCATTGGTGGTCGAGATCAAAGACAAGGAGTCGAATTCTAATTCAAAATTTGATTCAGAAAATACTGATAGAAGACAGATCATTGATGTAGATCCCACTGCTATTTCCGTGACCGTAGAAATTCAACCAGAAGAACCAACAAATCCTAAAGAGGGGAAGCACATTTTTCATTCACAGATGTGGGTGAAGGGGACCCTGCTGCATTTTATTGTTGATACTAGAAGCCAGAAGAACCTCATCTCAGCAAAGGCCATCACATAGTTTGGATTGTCGACAACACCACACCCATGGCCATACAACATCAGGTGGCTTTGCCAGGGATGAGATATTCATGTCATCCAACAGTGTCAATTGTCATATGACATCCAACCTTTCAAGGATGATGTATTATGAGATGTTTCCCCATTGGATGTCTGTGATTTTCTCTTGGTCTAGTCATATATGTGGAAGCACCATGATATCTATGAGTCTCGACCTCGTAGTGTCATTGTTACTTTGGGGGGTCATCTCTATAGGATACCAGAGGTAGTTCCAACAACTTTCCTACCTAAACAATTTCGTAAGGTAGTGTCTCATACTACAAAATTCAGCTTCTTCACAATCTGTTCAAAAGGTGAGCAGAAGGATACTGCAACCACTACATCCTCGACCCAAGCACCTTCTATCCAACAAAAGTAGGTCGATAAGATTGAAACAAAGAAAAAAAATTCCTTCTGCACACAATCATCTTAGGTTGCCTGACTGTTTGAACAGATTCAACCCCGTTAGAAACAGGTTCGTGACAGCCTTCCACAAACTGAGCAGTGCGACCTCTCTAGCAAGGTAAGCAACTCACCAAGATTGAGATTCAACAAACACTTCCCTCTCTCCCCTGGGAACTCAGTGCATTGAAGACCATTGCTTCCTAGGGAGGGAGGATTGATCCAAATGGATATCGGTGGCCACCCACCTATTCCACAAACTTGAAAAACAGTTTTCCATCTGGGCGATTTTTTGACAGTTTTTTCAGGTTGCAAACTTGCGGGGCCGTTTTGAGGCCCTAAACGACGTTTTTTGGGGATTTGGGGCCCAAGTGACCACTAAAGACATTGACCTAGGCCAATCAAAATTCTTTCTTCTTGGTTAGAAATTTCCAACAATTTATCGAGCACCCCAAACAGAGATCCTATGCAGAAGTTACGCCACCGGGAAGTTGACATATCAACTACCCCCATCGGAGCCCACAAACGTTTTGGATTTTCATCTTCCAGGGTTAGGGTTTTGGATTTTAATTATGTTAAAAGAGGCCTTTTGAGCCTCATTGTAACAATCATCTTCTTGGGAATGTGAGTATCCGACACATCTCTTGACGAAGATAAGATGCCACCATTCTAGCGAGTCTTTCACTTTGTATTTTTACAGTCTCTGTACATTTATTTCATTAATAGAAATCATGTATTACTATATTTCTGTTTTTTCTCAAAATATTTATGTGTATTTTATCATAGTATCTCTACTTTAATTTTGTTCTCAAAAAAAATCTGGAACACTTGGTATCAGAGTAGGCTGCTCTTGATCGTTTTTCAGTGCATGTCCCCGACGAGGTCCGAGTATAGCAAGTCGGGTCTCGAACTTTTATCTCTTGAAGAAAATCACTCTCCCACGCCCAAGAAACCCTCAATGGTGGAAGAAAAGAAAAACGACAGAGAAGAATATGCTATCAATATGTTGCTTTATCAAGCTCTCACGTGACAGAGGGATGAGATGATGTAGAATTTTTCCCACATCCTTAAACATATGCCAATAGCATCAAGTGCATCTTCATCAAGTGACCACTTTGGAGGCACCTCACCTTTCAAGGTACAGGTCAATTTTGATATTCCTATATTTGAAGGTCAGATAGATACGGATGCCCTGGACAAATGGTTAAATATGTTAGAAGGTTATTTCTCTGTTCACAAATTTTCCAACAGAGAAAAGATCAACTTCGTGGTCCTTAAGGATCTCCCCCATGTCAAACATTGGTGGGAAAATTACTAGGAGAAAATTTTCACACAGGAGTCTGAAATATATGGGGCTGAGCCCACTTGAGATTTTTTTGTGGATGTAGTAAAGGAACAATATTACTTTGTCGAAAACTATGAGGACCAATATATGAGATGGACCACACTGCGACAAGAAAGGGGCCAAACAGTTCCATAGTTCACCAATACCTTCCATACCTTGTGCACCAAGATGGGTATCAAGGAATCTGAATGACATTTGGTTCTAAAATACCGCGAGGCTCTACAAAGAAACATCCAAACTGAAATGGATTTTCTGCACATCTCATCACTCGGTTCTACTTATCGATATGCTGTTAAAATCGAGCATAAGTTTAAGCTCTGAAACAAACAGGATTTCGGGTTTAAAAATCCGCAACAACCAAAGTATGATAAATATGGCACTAACAAACAACCTCCCGAAAACCAGTCTAATCCATAGGAAAAGAAGTGTCACGGAAAAATGAAGAAGGACACTTGAAAATGGTGCAATTTCCATAAACACCCCTGACACAACACCGATGAATGTCGCTCAAAACAATCATTGGTGACCGAGATCAAAGATAAGGAGATGCACTCTCATTCAGAATCTGATTCACAAAATATTGATAGAAGACAGATCATCAACGCAGATCCCACTGCTATTGTCGTGACCGCAACAATTCAACTAGAAGAAACAACCGATCCTTAAGAGGGGGAGCACCTTTTTCATTCACATATGTGGGTGAAGGGGACCCCACTGCATTTTATTGTTGAAAGAAAGAGCCAAAATAAACTCATCTCAGTAGAGGTCATCAAACAATTGGGATTTTCGACAAGACCACACGCGCAACCATACAATATCAGGTGGCTTCGCGAGGGATGAGATCTTCATGTCACCCAACAGTGCTAATTTTCATACGACATCTAACCTTTCAAGGATGAGGTATTATGTGATGTTTCCCCACTAGATGTCTGTTATGTTCTCTTGGGCCAACCATATATGTGGAAGTGCCATGCTATCTATGAGTCTCAACCCCGTAGTGTCATTGTTACTCCGGGGGGTCATCTCTACAGGATACCAGAGGTAGTTCCAACTACTCTCCCACCTAAAAAATGTTGCAATGTAGTATATCATCCTACAGAATTCAACATCTTCATAATCTTTTCAAAAGGTGAACAGAAGGATACTGCAATCACTACAACCTCGACCCAAGCACCTTTTATCCAATAGAAGCAGGTTGATAAGATTGAAGAAAAGCAAAAAAAATCCTTCTGCACATAGTCATCACAGTCAAAAGTTGTTATACTCGGTTAGACCTTTCCAATGGTGTATCGAGCAACCCAAACAGAGGTGCTATGCAAAATTAACGCCACCAGGAAATTGACGTATCAACTACCCCCATTACGGCCCACAAACCTTTTGGATTTTCATCTTCCAGGGTTAGGGTTTTGGATTTTAATTATGTTAAAAAAGGCCTTTTGAGCCTCATTGTAACAATCATATTCTTGTGAATGTGAGTAGCCATCACATCTCTTCTCAGAGATAAGCTGCCACCATTCTAGCGAGTATTTCACTCTGTATTTTTACAGTCTCTATACATTTATTTCATTAATAGAAATTATGTATTACTGTATTTCTCTATTTCTGGAAATATTTATGTGTATTTTATTGTAGTATCTCTGCTCTCATTTCGTTCTAAAAAATAATCCAGATCAGTGGTATCAGAGCGGGCTGCTCTTGATCGTTTTCCAGTGCATGTCCTTGATGAGGTCTGAGTATAGCATATTGGTTCTCGAGCTTGTCTCTCTTGAAGACAATCTCTCTCACATGCCCAAGAAACCCTCAATGGTGGAAGAAAATAAAAACGATAGAGCAGATGATTCTATCAATCTGTTGCTTGAGAAATCCCTCACATGACAAAGGGACGAAATGATGGAGAATTTTTCCCACATCCTTCAATGCTTGCCGATATCATTAGGCACATCTTCATCAAGCGACCACTTTGGAGGCACCTTGCCTTTCAAGGTACAGGTCAATTTTGATATTCTTATATTTGAAGGTCAGATAGATGTGAATCCCCTAGACAAATGGTTAAATTTTTTAGAAGGTTATTTCTCTGTTCATAAATTTTCTGACAGAGAAAAGATCATCTTCGCGCTCCTTAAGGCTCTCCACCATGTCAAACATTCATGGGAAACTTACTGGGATAAAATTTCCACAGAGGAGTCTGGAATATATGGGGCCGAGCCCACTTGGGATTTTTTTGTGGATGAAGTAAAGGAACAATATTACCTTGTTGGAAACTATGAGGAACAATATATGAGATGGACCACACTACGGCAAGAAAGGGGCCAAGAAGTTCCTGAGCTCACCAATACCTTCCATACCTTGCACACCAAGCTGGGTATCAAGGACTCCGAACGACATTTGGTTCTAAAATACCATGGGGCTCTACACAAATACATCCAAAATGAAATGAACTTTTCAGACATCACATCACTCGGTTTTGCTTATCGATATGCTGTTAAAATCGAGCAGAAGTTTAAGCATCGAAACAAAAGGGAGTTCAGGTTTGCAAATCCGCAACAACCAAAGTATGATAAATATGGCCCTAACAAACAACCTCTTGAAAACCAGTCCAAGACACAGGAAAAGAAGGGTCATGGGAAGATGAAGAAGGACATTGAAAAATGGTGCGATTTCCAACAAAATCAGATCGATAATATTACAGAATCAGATCAGATCTAACATAATCAGATCAATAATATTACACCAAAGAAAAAAAAATCCTTTTGCACACAGTCATCTCAGGTAGCCCGAATGGTTGAATAGATTCAGCCTCACCAGCAATAGGTTTGTGACAACCTTCCACAAACCGAGAAGCTCAATGTCTCCAGCAAGGAAAGCATCTCACCAAGATTCATATTCAGCAAATGCTTCCCTCTCTCCCCTGGGAACTCAATGCAATGGAGACCATTGCTTCCTAAGGAGGGAGGATTGATCCAGGTGGATATCAGTGGCCACCCAGCTGGGCCATTTGAAAGTCTTTCTTATCAGTTAGACCTTTCCAATGGTGTATCGAGATACCCAAATGAATATCCTATGCAAAAGTTACGCCCCTGAGAAGTTAACATATCAACTACCCCCATCGGGGCGTACACAAATTTTGGATTTTCATCTTCTGGGGTTAGGGTATTTGATTTTAATTATGTTAAAAAAGGCCTTTTGAGCCAGATTGTAACAATCATATTCTTGTGAGTGCAAGTAACTGTTACATCTCTTCTCAGAGATAAGATGCCACCATTCTAACGAGTCTTTCACTCTGTATTTTTATAGTCTTTGTACACTTATTTTATTAATAGAAATCATGTATTACTGTATTTCTCTATTTCTGGCAATATTTATGTGTATTTCATTGTAGTATCTCTACTTTCATTTCGTTCTAAAAAATAATCCGGATCAGTGGTATTGGAGCAGACTGCTCTTGATCATTTTTAAGTGCATGTCCCCGATGAGGTCTGATTATAGCAAGTTGGGTGTTGAGCTTGTCTCTCTTGAATAAAATCGCTCGGGCATATCCAAGAAACCCTCAATGGTGGAAGAAAATAAAAATGACAGAGAAAACAATTCTATCAATCTGTTGCTTGAGAAAGCTCTCACGCGACAGAGGGATGAAATGATGGAGAATTTTTCCCACATCCTTCAAAGCTTGTCGGTAGCTTCAGGCACATCTTCATCAAGCGACCACTTTGGAGGCACCTCGCCTTTCAAGTTACATGTCAATTTTGATATTCCTATATTTGAAGGTCAGATAGATGCATATGCCCTAGACAAATGGTTAAATCAGTTAGGTTATTTCTCTGTTCACAATTTTTCTGACATAGAGAAGATCATATTCACACTCCTTAAGTCTCTCCCCCATGTCAAACATTAGTGGGAAACTTACTGGGAGAACAGTTCCATAGAGGAGTCCAGAATATATGGGGTCGAGCCCACTTGGTATTTTTTTGTAGTTGCAGTAAAGGAACAATATTACTTCGTTGGAAACTATGAGGACCAACATATATGATGGACCAAACTACGAAAAGAAAGGGGCCAAGTATTTCCAGAGTTCACCAATACCTTCCATACCTTGCACACCAAGCTGGGTATCAAGGACTCCGAACAACATTTGTTTCTAAAATATCGTGAGGCTCTACACAGATACATCCAAATTGAAATGGATTTTCTGGACATCTCATCACTTGGTTCTGCTTATCAATATGTTTTTAAAATCGAGTAAAAGTTTAAGCACCCAAACAAATGGGAGTTCAGGTCTGCAAATCCACAACAACCAAAGTATTATAAATATGGCCCTAAAAAATAACCTCCTAAAAACTAGCCTAAGCCACAGGAAAAGAAGGGTCACGGGAAGATGAAGAAGGACACCGAAAAATAGTGCGATTTCCATAAAATCCCCTGGCACAACACCTATGAATGTCGTTCAAAACACTCATTGGTGGTTGAGATCAAAGACAAGGATCTGAACCCTGATTCAGAAAATATTGATAGAATTCAGGTCATCGATGCAGATCCAATTGCTATTTTCATGACCACATCAATTCAACCAGAAGAACCAACAGATCCTGAAGAGGGGGAGCACCATTTTCCTTCACAGATGTAGGTGAAGGTAACCTCACTGCATTTTATTGTTGATAGTGGAATTCAGAAGAACCTCATCTTAGCATAGGTCATCAAACAGTTGGGATTGTCGACAACACCACACCTGCAGCCATACAACATCGAGTGGCTTCGTCAGGGACGAGATCTTCGTGTCAGCCAACAGTGTCATTGTTACTCTAGGGAGTCATATCTATAGGATACCAAAGGTAGTTCCAACTACTGTATGACCTATACAATGCCTCTAGGTAGTATCTCATACTACAAAATTCATCTTCTTCACAATCTATTCAAAAGGTGAACAGAAGGACACTGAAACCACTACAGCCTTGACCCAAGCACCTTCTATCCAACATAAGAAGGTCGATAAGATTACAACAAAGAAAATAAATTACTTCTTCACACAGTCATATTAGGTAGCCTAACTGGTTGAACAGATTCAACCCCGCCAACAACAGGTTCATGATAGCCTTCCACAAACTGAGCAGCACGATGTCTCCAGCAAGGCAAGCAATTGACCAAGATTTAGATTCAACAAACGCTTCCCTCTCTCCCCCGGGAACTCAACGCAATGGAGACCATTGCTTCCTAAGGAGGTAGGATTGATCCAGGTGGATATTGGTGGCCACCCACCTATTCCATGGGCTCGAAAAACAGTTTTCCATCTTGGCAGGTTTTCGACAATTTTTTGGGTTCCAAACTTTCAGGGCCATTTTGAGGCCCTAAACGATGTTTTTTGGGGATTTGAGGCCTAGTTGACTGGTGGGCACACTAACCTGGGCCAGTCGAAATCCGTTCTTCTCGGTTATGCCCTTACAATGGTGTATCGAGCACCCCAAACAAAGATCATATGCAAAATTTATGCCCCTGGGAAGTTGACGTATCAACTACCCCCATCGAGGCCCACAAACCTTTTGGATTTTCATCTTCCAGGGTTAGGGTTTTGGATTTTACTTATGTTAAAAAGTCCTTTTGATCCTCAATGTAACAATCATCTTCTTGCGATTGCAATTAGGAGTCACATCTCTTCTCAGAGATAAGTTGCCACCATTCTAACGAGTCTTTCACTCTATATTTTTATAGTCTCTATACATTTATTTCATTAATAGAAATCATGTATTACTGTATTTATCTGTTTCTGGAAATATTATGTGTATTTCATTGTAGTATCTCTACTTTCATTTCATTCTAAAAAATAATATGGATCAATGGTATCAGAGCAGGCTGCTCTTGATCGTTTTTTAGTGCATGTCCCCGACGAGGTTCGAGTATAGAAAGTTGGGTCTTGAGCTTGTCCCTCTTGAAGACAATCGCTCTCGCATGCCCAAGAAACCCTCAATGGAGGAAGAAAATAAAAAAACAAATAAAATGATTCTATCAACTTGTTTCTTGAGCAAACTCTCTTGCGACAGAGGGACGAAATGATGGATAATTTTTCCCACATCTTCAACGCCTTCCGATAGCATTAGGCACATCTTCATCAAGCGACCACTTTTTAGGTACCTCGCCTTTCAAGGTACTGGTCAATTTTTATATTCCTGTATTTGAAGGTCAGATAGATGCAGATGCCCTAGACAAATGGTTAAATCTGTTAGAAGGTTATTTCTCTGTTCACAATTTTTCCAACAGAGAAAAGATCATCTTCGCACTCCTTAAGGCTCTCCCCCATGTCAAACATTGGTGGGAAACTTATTGGGAGAAAAGTTCCATAGAGGAGTCTGTAATATATGGGGTTGAGCCCACTTGGGAACCTTTTGTGGATGTAGTAAAGAAACAATATTACCCTGTTGGCAACTATGAGGACCAATATATGAGATGGACCACACTGTGGTAAGAAAGGGGCCAAGAAGTTCAAGAGTTCACCAATACCTTCCATACCTTGTGCACCGAGCTAGGTATCAAGGACTCCGAACGACATTTGGTTCTAAAATACCGTGGGGCTCTACACAGATACATTCAAACTGAAATGGATTTTCTGGACATCTCATCACTCGGTTCTGCTTCTCGATATGCTCTTAAAAGAGAAGAATTTTAAGCACTAGAACAAATGGGAGTTTGGATCTGCAAATCTGCAACAACTAAAGTATGATAAATATGGCTCTAACAAACAACCTCCCAAAAACTAGTCCAAGCCACATGAAAAGAAGGCTCACAGGAAGATGAAGGACATTGGAAAATGGTGCAATTTCCACAAAATCCCCTGGCTCAACACTAATGAATTTCGCTAAAAAAAATCATTGGTGGTTGAGATCAAAGACAAGGATCCAAAACCTTATTTAGAATCTGATTCAGAAAATATTGATAGAAGACAGATCATCGACACATATCCCACTACTATTGTCATGACCACAACAATTCAACTAGAAGAACCAATAGATCATGAAGAGGGGGAGCACATTTTTCATTCACTGAAGTGGGTGAAGGGGAGGACGCTGCATTTTATTGTTGATAGCGGAAGCCAGAAGAACCTCATCTCAACAGAGGTCATCAAACAGTTGGGATTGTCAACAACACGACACTTGCAACCATACAACATCAGGTGGCTTCACCAGGGACGAGATATCCGTGTCAGCCAAAAATGTTGATTGTCATATGGCATTGAACCTTTTAAAGATTATGTATTATGTGATGTTTCCCTGTTGTATGTCTATGATGTTCTCTTGGGCCAACCATATATGTGGAAGTGCCATGCTACATATGAGTCTCGACCCTGTAGTGTCATTGTTACTCTAGGGGGTCATCTCTACAGGATACCAGAGGTAGTTCCAATTACTGTCCCACCTAAAAAATGTCGCAAGGTAGTATCTCATACTAAAAAATTCAGCTTCTTCACAATCTATTCAAAAGGTGAAGAGAAGGATATTGCAACCACTACAACCTCGACCCAAGCACCTTCTATCCAGTAGAAGCAAGTCGATAAGATTGCAACAAAGAAAAAAAAATCATTCTACACAAATTCATCTCAGGTAGAACAACTGGTTGAATATATTCAAGCCCACCAAAAACAGGTTAATGATAGCTTTCCACAAACTGAGCAACGCGACATCTCCATCAAGGCAAGCAACTCACCAAGATTTAGATTCAGCAAATGCTTCCCTCTCTCCCCCGGGAAATTAACACAATGGAGACCATTTCTTCCTAACGAGGGAGGATTGATATAGGTGGATATTGGTGGCCACCCACCTATTACACAGGCTCGAAAAACAATTTTCCATCTTTGCAGTTTTTCAACAGTTTTTCAGGGTCCAAACTTTCGGGGCCGTTTTGAGGCCCTAAACGACATTTTTTGGGGATTTGGGGCCTAGGTGACAAACAAATGCATTGACTTGGTCCAATCAAAATTTGTTCTTCTCTGTTATACCTTTCCAATGGTATATCGAGTGCCCCAAACCAATATCCTATGCAAAATTTATGCCCTCAGGAAGTTGACCTATCAACTACCCCCATCGTGGCCCAAAAACCTTTTGTCTTTTCATCATCCGGGGTTAGGGTTTTGGATTATAATTATGTTAAAAAAATCCTTTTGAGCCTCATTTTAACAATCATCTTCTTTCGAATGCGAGTAGCTGTCACATATTTTCTCAGAGATAAGTTATCACCATTCTAGCGAGTCTTTCACTCTGTATTTTTACAGTATCTGTACATTTATTTGATTAATAGAAATAATGTATTACTGTATTTCTCTATTTCTAGCAATATTTATGTGTATTTCATTGTAGTATCTCTTCTTTCATTTCATTCTCAAAAATAATCTGGATCGGTGGTATCAGAGCATGCTTCTCTTGATCATTTTTAAGTGCATGTCACCGACTAGGTTTGAGTATAGCAAGTTGGGTATTGAGCTTGTCTCTCTTGAATACAATCACTCTCGTACGCCCAAGAAACCCTCAACAACGAAAGAAAATAAAAACGACAAAGAAGACGATTCTATCAATCTGTTTCTTGAGAAAGCTCTCATTCGATAGAGGGACGAAATGATGGAGAATTTTTCCCACATCCTTCTATGCATGCCGATAGTATCAAGCACATATTCATCAAGCGACCACTTTGGAGGCATATCTCCTTTCTAGGTATAGGTCAATTTTGATATTCCTATATTTGAAGTTCAGATAGATGCGAATGCCCTAGACAAATGGTTAAATCTATTAGAAGGTTATTTATTTTTCACAAATTTTCTGACAGATAAAAGATCATCTTAGGACTCCTTAAGGCTATCCCCGATGTCAAACATTGGTGGGAAACTTACTAGGAG
>JASDQU010687213.1:50237-62429 GCA_032191745.1 Picea mariana
CTTTGGTAACTTGTTGTTTAGTTTACTTTCTTAGATACATTTCAGATTCTAAATCATTCATATCTAAGTAGTAAGCTGTCCAAAGATTAGATCTAGAAGTTATATTTCAAATTGGTTATCTTAATCTAGATCTAGTTTCAAGAAAAGTCAAATTTTGAGCATTTTACTTCCAATTCTTAAAGGCTGAAATTTGATTTACTTTAAAGAGCTCTCAAAGTTTATATTTAGCAAGTTTAAGTGCTATTGTATTGCTGTTATAACAACAACAAAAAGACCCTAAGGAAACTAGCTCTTTAGCTTGAGTTCCTTAGTTAAATTTTGCCGAAAATTGCATAAATAAACTCCTAGAATAAGTGTCTTTTTCTTTCTTAGATTTTAAAAGCCTTAGATTCGTTTTATAGGGACTACCCCCCTTGGCTTCGCTAGGAGTTGGCCTAGACGGAGGAGTTGAGGATCAGGTGACAGCACCTTGACTCGAGACTTGCCCCCAAGGACACACCAAGTGGATTGAAGGTTTCTTCCACGATAACCCAGGTGTGTATTAGGACGGCAACAATAGCATAATAGTAAAAGACCATACTAAGATCAAGAGAAATGCCAAGATATTCCAACCATAAGAGCTAGAAAACATCATCCAAAGCTAGTGCTAGACCTCCTCGATCAATCATTCATAAATATAGCTATAAACAAGTGCACAAGAGATAAAAGAGCCAAGTATAGCGAAAATTTCAGACCAAGTCCTCTCACAATGAGCGAGAGTTATGTTAAAATGAGATCTTATGATCTCTTATTTATACAAATGTAACCAAAGTGACATCCATAAATTAAGGGGTAAAACACAAGATTAGGGGTCAACAACCCTAATCTTCCCCCCTATACAAAATAATTCATTTAAAAATTACTTTTGCACATAAAAAAACCCTAATTTTAAAATGACGTCACCTCTTAAGGAGACGTTTTGCCACTTTGAGGAAGTCGTTGGCGTTGGAGAAGCATAGGTAGGCCTCCAAAGGCCACATGTCAAGCATCTAGATGATCTCATCATGGTGAAGACCCTCTTCTCCTCAAAACGTCCAAGTGTAAATGAGTGGCACCTCACCACCAAGCCCTAACCCCCCTAGGTGACGTCATGTCTCTAAAAGTGATGTTTTTTCTCCTAGGCAAAACCTTTGCCATGTGGGGGCTAGCTATGTCGTCCAAGTCATCATTAAGGCCTTCCAAGTTTGATCTCTCTCATCCGGGATGTGGGCCCATGGTATCCAACCTATGCTTGTAGCCCCATGGAAGCCCAAGCTAGGCTTGTTCTCCCAGAGTTGTCCACCAGCTAGGTCCTGCAAAGACAAATGAACATGCCCTCCAAGGATCTCAAGTCATGACATCATGATAAGTGAATCCAATCAATAAATAAGCCATCTAAGCATGTGCATCAAAGATCACTATATCAAACAATTAACTGCTCAAAAACACTATATGACTTGTCAAGCTTGAATATGGGAGGGTTGATGAGGTGTCCTATTGGGTAGATCTTTCCCTAGGTCAAGGGGAGTTTCCAAGAGATCCATCTCTAAGCCATGTAAAGTGGATGAAGTGGTTGGGGTCAAGACTCAATGGGCATAGGGCTCATGGATGTCTTTGTAGAGGGTGTGTGGTACCTTCGTCCGCAATGCACTTTTTCCAAGCCCATCAATTGCCTTTTATCTTTCTTTCTTTGTATTTTCTTTCAATATAGCATAAGAAGAGATTGAAGGTCACTGCCCCGGCGTGGTGACCAGATGATGGCAATGTCACCCACAAACACCTAGTGGAAATAAGAAGGTTGGCTCGTGATGAGACCCCCTTTCTCTCAACCATGCAACTGAGAGTCATTACCCTGGTTTGGTGACCAGATGATGGTAATGTCATACCACTAAATATTCATGGACGTGATAGGTTGGCTCGTGATGAGACCTCCTATCCTTAACCTAACCTTTTAAACATTCTTTATTATATTGTGGGTCCCCTTTACTCAAAGATAAGCTTTTCATTGCTTTTTTGCGTGATCCCTGGGCGAAGCATCTGAAAGGTTTACCAAAATGTTATAGCGCAAGTTGTAGATTGGGCAAAGCCCAACCCAACCACAAAGCAAGTGCTACAACTTGGGAATCCTACACCCAATGTCACCTCGATGTAGGTCCCGCAACTTCAAGGGTGACTAGCTCACTCTAGGGAGGCGATCTCGGTGACCCTAGGGGTATGGAGATGGAAGTGGAGATAAGAGGAAGTGAAGCCCCTAGAGGTCAAGTCTAAGTGGGACGAAAGGTGGGAAGAGATTCCTTGTAAGTCAAGTAATTGTTGCCCCACAGGTATAGTACTTCTCCGGAGAATTGCACCTGCTCGAGACACAAGAAAAGACACTTTGCAATGATATATGTTAGTTGCATCAGAAAGTTAAGCTTCAGCAATAAATGTTAGTTTCTATCAGCAAATAAAACATCTAAATCAGCATACAAAGACTTAGACTAGTTGAGTAAATTAGCATCAAGATTTGCAATGAATATAGGCTGAAAAATGGCACTTAAGAAGCAAGAAAAGATAGTTGTTGTGAACATGTATTTTCTGTAGAAAATTGCAGCCTTATGGACGTAGCATTCAATGGCATGCAGTAGCAAAATCAACCACACAAAAGTGCCAAGAACTAGCACAAAAGGTGCGCCCTAGTTAGTAGAGTAAGTGAGCAAAATTTAGGAGTTAGTCTAGGGTTAGTTTAGGAGTTATGAGAGTGTTGTAGCTAGGGTTATGCAGCCCTAATGGCTGTAGGTTAAATTTTGTAACAGCAATTAGAGTATTGGGAGAGAGGGGACGCCCTAGTGGGAGAAGACTCCTCTCAATGAGGCAAATCAACTTCAAGCAAGAAAACTTTCAAAAGATCAAAAAATACGTTTCCCAAAGCAATGATTTTATATCTCCAATGCAAAAAGGTATGACTAGTGCCTTTACTATTGGGCTAATGGAGTCAAATAAACGAAGAGCTAGAGAACCTACCTCCTTGGGGGTGTAAGCCCCTTTACTTCCCAAGGCAAGTTTCTCTAGGTAGGGTTTAAGCTAAGAGGGTGTATGCCCTTATACTTCTCTTAGCAAACCCTAGTGAAATCAATGAGATGAAGCATAAAATAATGAACGCTATGGTGGGGGTGTATCCCCTTATACATCCCACCTAGCTCCTAGCATTACAATACTTGACTTGAAAAAATGATAGCATAATAGTAAAAGACCATACCAAGATCAAGAGAAATGTCAAGATAATCCACCATAAGAGCTAGAAAACATCATCCAAAGCTAGCGCTAGACCTCCTCCATCAACCATTCATAAACATAGCCATAAACAAGTGCACAAGAGATAAAAGATCCAAGTATAGCGAAAATTTCAGACCAAGTCCTCTCACAATGACGGAGAGTTATGTTAAAATGAGATCTTATGATCTTTTATTTATACAAATGTCACCAAGGTGACTTATCCATAAATTAAGGGGTAAAACACAAGATTAGGGGTCAACAGCCCTAATCTTGCCCCCTTTACAAAATAATTAATTTAAAATTTACTTTTGCACATAAGAAAACCCTAATTTTAGAATGACGTCACCACTTTAGGGGACATTTTTCCACTTTGAGGAAGTCGTTGGTATTGGAGAAGCATAGGTAGGCCTCCAAAGGCCACATGTCAAGCATCTAGATGATCTCATCATGGTGAAGACCCTCTTCTCCTCAAAATGTCCAAGTGTAAATGAGTGGCACCTCAGCACCACGCCCTAACCCCCCTAGCTGACGTCATGTCTCTAGAAGTGACGTTTTGCCTCTCCTAGGCAAAACGTTTGGCATGTGGGGGCTAGGCTATGTCGTCCAAGTCATCATTAAAGTCTTCCAAGTTTGATCTCTCTCATCCGCATGCGGGCCTATTATCCCCGATTTTTAGGGATAACTAGGAGATCATGTCTCGAGGCCCACAGGTCCTAGACATGAAGTACTGAGAGCAGGATTGAACTGAGCATGGCCCTGGAGGGCCCATCCTTTTCTTCTTCCATCAGCTTTATCTTGTCAGCAGCAGCAGCATCCATCACCATCGGCTTGCTCCCGTATCAGAAGAGGTTCTTGCTCCATGAGGTAATTGGTCCAGGTATCATGGTATGTGTCACTTTTGATCATTAAAACCTTTAAATATATGCATCTGATTCCTTTTATCTCTAACAACTGCTTGGATCTTACATTAGCCCACTTGACCATGCTCTGGGAGATTGGCAAGGTATCCTNGGAGGGTCCATCCTTTTCTTCTTCCATCAGCTTTATCTTGTCAGCAGCAGCAGCATCCATCACCATCGGCTTGCTCCTGTATCAGAAGAGGTTCTTGCTCCATGAGGTAATTGGTCCAGGTATCATGGTATGTGTCACTTTTGATCATTAAAACCTTTAAATATATGCATCTGATTCCTTTTATCTCTAACAACTGCTTGGATCTTACATTAGCCCACTTGACCATGCTCTGGGAGATTGGCAAGGTATCCTAGCAAGCATGTGCCCATAGGTCTAGGTTTGCCACTGGGGGATTTCTAAAAAGCCATCGTCCTCTCCCATCATAGCACCACTATTTCATCTTATCTCCCGCTCACCTGTCCCATTCCCCTTGTTCGGGCATTGGGTTGACCTGTTTGTAGGATTGCACCTTATCTCGTGGGAAGAAGGGGCTAAAGGCCCAGAAGGTGAAAGCAGTTGGTAAAAGATAAAAGCCTAGAAATAAAACCTCGAGATGTTTCGCCCAGGGATCCCCAAGAAGGCAATAAAAAGCCTCTTAGTAAGAAACAAGAGGGACCCAGAAAATACAAACAAGACCTAGTCAAGAGGATAGGGGGTCTCATCACGAGCCAGAATATTAGGTTCATGGGTACCTAACAATATGACATTGCCACCATCTAGTTACCACGCCAGGGCAGTGACCTTTCGCTGCATGCAAGGGAAAGGGGGTCTCATCACGAGCCAGCCTTCTCATCTCTGTGAAAGTACTTGTGGGTAACACTGTTAGCTCTGGTCACCATGCCAAGGCAGTGTCCTCTGGTTAGCCCTTAAATAAAAGAAAAAGAAGAAGAGAAAGCAAATAAAAGAAAAGAATAAAGGCAAGAGCGCGCTTGGAAAAATTTGCATCCATGACAGGTACAGCTCGCCTTCTACAAAGGCACCCACAGATAACATCATGCATCCCTAGCTCTCACTTCACCCACATGTCTGGACATCCCCGAGCCACATCACCTCACTTACATGGCTTGGATGAAACCTTCCTGGAAACTTCCCCTTTCTTGTGGATACTAGCCCAATAGGATGTCTTGTCTTTTTCTCTAGTCATGTATTGTAGGTTTTTGTAATGTCTTTGAGCTATTGACTGATGTATTAGGGTCTTATGCATATGTTTGATAATATTGATGATGAAACGTGATTAACATTGCTATGATCCTGGTGACTGATGAGCCCATGGAGAGCGTAGCCTTTGATGTGTAGGATCATGCCCGACGGACAAGTACCATTTGGACCGGTACACATGGGGAGATGATCAGTTCGGACCTCCATGGGGTTGAAGAGCCCACCAGATGGATGTTGAGACCTCATCAAGGGGCAGAGACAGGACAGTGGTTGATTAGGGTCTTGCACCGGAGAAGAGGAGGACGTTCCATCAGAGGCACTTTGGCGAAGCCCGGCCTAGGGGGAATGACCCCTTTTCAGTGGAACGTTGACCTTGGAAAGCTCAGGACGCCCCCATCCTCACCATGACATCATCCAGCTTCATGGACATTCATGGAGGCAGACTGGGCAGCAGTGGCACGTGTGGCATGTTGGAGAGGCCCCTGGGGGGCTAACGTTTTGCTCCTCTATGTCTCATCTGCCCTAAAAGGGGCTAGTGCCTCCCTTGAAGGGGTTTTTACCTTTTTTACAGTTCATTTAGGGTTTTAATTTGACAATTTAATGTAAAAAACAGTATTATGGCCTTCTCGGCCTTTTTTATGACCTAAAAGTTAATTAAGGTCATTGATACAGTGTCTATTGAGGAGTTTTAGCCTCATTTTATCACTGACACATCACTCACTCATTAGTGAGGTCTGATTTTAGTGCCCTACTTCGGTATTCTTGCTGGTCTAGTGAGGCACACTTGTTGAAGGAAGGCATTTCTTGGCATTTTATGGTTTTTCTCTTGAAGGAAGGTGTTACAACTAGGGTTTGCATGGTTATTTCTTGATGAATTGTAAGTATTTTTCTGCAAAACTTCTTGATTGAATGGTTGTAGTCTTATTGTAACACCCTGTTTCCCCCAGTCTGTAAAAATAACTATATTGGCCGAGAACTATGGCAAACTAAAAGATATGAATGTTTGATTTGACGGACCTTTGTATAAAAGGTCGATGAATGTAAATTATGTTATGATTATGTGTTGCATGACTGCTGGGAGGGATGTGCTAAAAGAGACCACGATGGCTAATGAGAGATGGTGGAAGGGACCTGGAATGGTTGTGTTAACTTCCACCGAGCCAGTACCATACTGGTTTTTACTTGCTCAAAGACCAAAGCAACTCTCTGACCCTAGAATGGATTTCCCGTCAGATTGGTAGGTGGGGAGGCTCCTCAAGAGTTAATGAGGGATGGGGGTGAACCGCCCATCCGTAACAGCTCCCAGACCTGACAACGGAAGGGGAAACTCACGCCACACGCAATCTTGCAGAGAAAAGGCAAGAGAGGAAGTGTGGTGAAGGGAGAGGGGAGGACGTGCGCGACAGGGATCGCGGAAGAAAACCGGAGGAGCTCTGGAAATACAGGGAGTTTTGAACAGAGGAGAAGAAGAGTAACCTTCGTCCTTGACTTCCGTTGAGCTGGAAGTAGGAGACTGAATCTCAAGCATCGTGGTCTACCTCCGGGGTGGCTAGTGGTAAATCCGTTTGGAATCACTGAGCCTACGGTTGGGTGGAAACGAGCACCCCTCTCAGCAGTCGCGTCACACCTGGTGTTTTCTGATAAGTGTATATCTTGTATCTTGAATTGAATATCCTGGACGCATGCTCATGTTTGTACACTCATAAATGGTTTCTGTATAGAAGTGTTTGCCTGGTGTTTTGATTGGAAATAATGGATGCATACTTATACTTATATGACCATAATCAGTTTATGTATAGAATGAATAAGTTCAGATTACGAGTCCGTTCCCTTGAGATTTATCCCATTTACTTAACTCACGCTATGCCCTAGTTTGATTTCCCGAAGGCACCTCCTTCCGGGAAGTTCCCTCGCATTCCAGAGCCGGAGTGAGTTCCTTGAAAAGACTATCGCTTTAGTAAACCCACGAGTTTACTTCACCCCTGTCACAGAGTTCGTAGCTCGGTGATTTAGGAAGGCTTTTCAGTCAAGTCACCAAGCCTAGGGATAATTACCCAAGAACCCGTTGAAGGATCATGTGATCTGAGTCTGGAAACCTTGTACAAGAGAGAGTGGTTCTCTCAGGTTTTCGGCGTTTCCACGTTTCGGCACCCGGGAAACCCAAGGGCAAGTTCCCTCGTATTCGCCAGTCGCGAAATCCCGATATGCGAAACCCTGAATCGGCTTAGCGTGAATAGGTTTTGGCGTTTCAGCGTTTTAGCACCCGAGAAACCCAAGGGCAAGTTCCCTCGTATTCGCCAGTCGCGAAATCCCGATATGTGAAACCCCGAATCAACTTAGCGTGAATAGCTTTGGCGTTTCGGCGTTTCGGCACCCGGGAAACCCAAGGGCAAGTTCCCTCATATTCGCCAATCGCGAAATCCCGATATGCGAAACCCCGAATCAGTTTAGCGTGAATAGGTTTCGGCGTTTCGGCACCCGGGAAACCCAAGGGCAAGACCCCTCGTCTTTGCCACTCGCGAAATCCTAGTACGCGAAACCCTGATGCGCTCTGTGAATGAGCCCTAGGTCACCGGACAGGGTCTTGTGGTAGGAAGGAGGAGTCCCGAAAAAATCTGGACCGCCCATTTGTAGGGACGCGTGGCAAAGATCTAAGGCCACCGGGGTTCTGGACATTAGAGGAATAGGAATGAAGACCTCACCAGAAATCTCGAAAGGTAGAATGTCGGGATTTAATCCAGGCCGTTGATCAAGTCGACGATCTGGACCATAGATCCGGATGATATCGGGCTTTCGGGTTCCGAGTATTCGAAAGGGAAAGGAGGAACGCTTGCATCGCGATTCCCCGAATCGCGAAACCCCGAAAGCATTTAGAGGAATAGCACCAGGTCCTAGGACCGGTCGTATGAAAAGCGACCCAAGGGAGGAGCTAAGCATCTGTTAGACCCTTTCGGGTTTCGACATTTTGAAAGACAGAGAACAGGGGAACACTTGCCAAAAAGCGCCTTTTTGGTAAGGCCTGTGGTAATAGCCTATGATCACATGAAAGAGGATAAGGGAAAGGATGGTCTGCGCTAGGCCCTGTTATCGCACAGTTTATAGTTTAGGTCAAAGGCTAGAGGATAGAGATCAAACTGGCGTAACAGGAACCTTCCCCACCCAATGTCACCTCAATGGGGAGGTTCTTTCTGTTTAGGGAAGTTAGCCCAAGGGAGATGTCCCCGGCAACCTGGAGTCTTGAAGAGGCTAAGGTATAAAGCAAGGTTAAAGTTTCCTCCTCACAGGTTACCACCTAAGTCAGATAGTCCAACTAAATAGCCAATAATGAAGTGTATGCACAATTGAAAACACCTGCCCAGAACAAGAGAACAGCAATACAATATATATATGCAGGCTATAACTCAAAGGGTTAGTACTTCAATAACTATCTACTATTATTTAATAAGCAATGTAAAGCAATAGATACAAATGAAGTCAACGTTTTGTCAATTAGCTATGAAAGAGCATCCATTCATCAATATCTATCAAGATGGCTAAGCTGACAATGTATCCAATCAACAATTTGCTCAATAAATGCTTCAAATCATCATTTAATTGCTTATATTCAACTTTTCCTGCATCAGGATGAGATAACCAACTATGACGTCAGCCCTAATTAAGTTAGTTTGTTAGTTAGGGTTTCAAAATTTAAAGTTTTGAGAATGGTTTTGTACACTAAGACTTCAACGTTGGAGGTTAGAAATTAGTGCCTTAGCGTATATGGAGTCAAACAAGATAAGGGCACAAGGTCTTGAAAGGATGAAGACTTAAAGACTAGAGGGAAGTGTTCTAAAGTGCTGCAAAGGCAGGGCCCTAGAATCAAAACCCTAGGGCAAAGAGGCTCACTCCAGTGTTGCTTAAGCAAGGCCTCGTGCTCTTTCCTCCTTCTTTAGGTCATCTTGGCAGAACGGCTAGCATAAATGATACATCTAAGGGATGAGGTGAGAGAAAGTGTTGTAAAGACCACGCTTTCAAACCCTAGAAGATGATGGCCCTAGGTGTAGATAACCTAGGCCTAAGACGTCACCCTCTTTCAACCTATAAACTTCAACGCTAGCTTAAGGGAAGAAGCAAGATGAGTGTAGCAAAGGCTAGGCTCAATCCCTCTTCTTCAATGGCTGAAAAAAAAAATCTCTCTCTAAGGGGACATGTAACAATGACCTACTTGTGTGCTTGTTACCTAGGGTTTCAAATCAGCAATTTAATAAGCAAATGCAAGAAATTAGACCTACAACCATTCAATTAAGAAGTTTTGCAAGAAAATCACTTACATATCATGAAGAAAGCACATGCAAACCCTAGTTGTAAACCTTCCTTGAGAGAAATGCCATAAGATGCCAAAGATATCCTTCCAATAACAAGTGCGCCTCCCTTAGACAACAAAAATACCCTAGGAGGGCGCAAAAATCAGACCTCATAAGTGTGAGTGAATTTGTGTTATGTCAAAATGAGGGAAAACATCCTCAATATATAGCATTCTCATGACCTTTAATTAAAATTAGGTCATTAAAAATAGCCGACAAGGTTAATAACCAAAAATCATACTGTTTTACATTAAACTGCTAAAAGAAAACCTAAATGAGCAATAAGCAAGACGTCTAGCCCCTTTGAGGGAGACATTGGCCCTTTTTAGGGCAAATCATAGCACTGGATGAAAAACGTTGGCCCTCTCTGGGCCTCCAAACTCTGCCACACGTGCCAAAATGCTCTGTCAAGGTGCCATACACTGGAGGTGACGTCAAGGGCTCCTAGATGACGTCCTGAGCCATCAGAGGGACACGTTCCACCTACAGTGGGTCAATCCCCTAGGGTTGGCCTAAGCCAAGCCGTCCTGGATGAAAATGTCCTTCTTCTTCTCTCGTGAAAAGGCTCGATCAATCATTGTCCTGTCTCTACCCCTGATGAGGTCCCAGCAACCATCTGATGGGCTCTTCAGCCCCATGGAGGTCCAAACTAATCATCTCCCCATGTGTACCGGTCCACTTGGTACCTGTCCCTCAGGCATGGTCCTGCACATCAAAAACTTCACCCTCCATGGGCTCATTAGTCCTAGGGATCATAGCAATGTCAATCATATTGCATCATTAATTTTATCAAATGCATGCATAAAACCCCTAGCATATCATCCAATAGCTCAAAGACATTACAATGACCTACCATACAAAGCTAAAGAAAAAAGACAAAATGCCCTATTGGGCCAGCATCCATAAGAAAAGGGAAGTTTCCAGAGGATATCATCCAAGCCATGTAACACGAGGTGGTGTGGTCAAAGGATGTTCAGACATTGTGAAAAAACAGGGGTGATATTATCCGTGGGTGCCTTTGTAGAAGGTGAGTTGTACCTGTCATGGATGCAATTCTTTCCAAGCCCTTTATTGCCTTTATTCTTTCTTTTCTTTATTACTTTTTCTTCCTTTTTTATTTCAAGGTCTAACTAGAGGACACTACCTTGGCGTGGTGACCAGAGCTGACAGTGTTACCCACAAGTACTTTCACAGAGATAATAAGGCTAGCTCGTGATGAGACCCCCTTTCCCTTGGCCATGCAACCAAAGGTCACTACCCTAGCGTGGTAACCAGATAATAGCAATGTCATACTACTAGCTACCCATGAACATAATGGGTTGGCTCGTAATGAGACCCCCCATCCTCTTGACTAGGTCTTGTTTTGTCATTTTTCTTTGGGTCCCTCTTGTTTCTTGTTGAGAGGCTTTTTATTGCCTTCTCGGGGATCCCTGGGTGAGACATCTCTAGGTTTTATTTTTTATGGCTTTTATCTCTTACCAGTTGCTTTTACCTCCTGGGCCTTTAGCCCCTTCTTCCCACAAGATAAGGTGTAACCCCACAAAAGGGTCATCCTAATGTCCGGACTAGGGGAATGGGATAGATGAGTGGGAGATAAGATGTAAGGATGATAATATGATGGGAGCGGACGATGGCTCTTCAAAATCCCCCCTGGTGGCTAACCAAAACCTGTGGGTACAAGCTTGCTAGGGTACCCTGTCAATCCCCCAAACCATGGTCAAGTGGGTTAGTGTAAGATCCAAGCAGTCGTCAGAAATGAAAGGAATCTGATGCATATATCTGAAAGTTATAATGATCAAATATGACACATACCATGATACTTGGACCAATTACCTCATGGAGCAAGAGTCTTATCCGATACAAGTCCAAGCCGAAGGTGATGGATGCTGCTGCTGCTGACAGGACAAGTCTAATGAAGAAGAAGAAAGATGGGCCTTCCAGGGCCATGCTCAGGTCAATCCTACTCTCGGTACTCCATGTCTAGGACCTGTGGGCCTCGAGACATGATCTCCTAGTTATCCCTAGAAATCGGGGATAACAGGCCCCGAATTTCTATGGGGCCTGTTATCCCCGATTTCTAGGGATANAAAAAAAAAAAAAAAAAAATCTTAGTTGTCGTAGTGGGTGTGTGACAAATTGGTATCAGAGCATGGTTACAACACTTGGCCTGCTTGGGCTCATGAACGAGTTGCGCAGAAACTCCATTTGAAGTACTCTTAAAAGAAGTAACCCTATACCTTAACCCCCTTTATCAAAAGCCGAAGTTAAGGATGAAAATTTCCTATTATGTGTATGCATTTCAAAAATATGAATTATGCGTTGATTGTGAATGAATATAATGTTGACTAACAACAAGTGTTTTTCCTGCACAACAAGCAGACGATCAACCGCGGGAAACTGCAAACGCATAGAATGGTGACGCACCACGAAGTGGGGGATGGCTCCTGTTATCGCACGGTTTGTAGGA